>CAUYON010200429.1:0-35598 GCA_963573935.1 Arctocebus calabarensis | reverse complement strand
TGTCCAGAAGCCTCACGCTGTCTCCCTGTGTCCCCAAAGGGAAGTTTCTGGGCAGATCCCGCCTGGCAGAGATGCCTGAAGTCCTCTCTCCCCAGTCTCACTGTGCCCAGCCGCAAGGAAGCTGTTACTTGTCCGCCATCTTCCTGCCATCCTGATTTACTTTTTTTAAAAGTATTTTTAACCTGTTCTAGTACATGAATATAACTCTATAACCACCCAGTTGCTAAATACATGATATGAAGGAAAGTTACTCTGCATGGGTGAAATTAACAACTTTTTATTAAAATAATTGAGAAAAATACAGGTTAGAGTTGGGTCATAGGGACTATCAGAAGTGTAGAATTAATTTGTATTCATACAGTTCCTATTTCTTTTTCTATTAAAAATGAGTTTTCTTCTCTCATGAGCAATGGATTTACTTCCCTTCGTTCAAGGAGGAAAAACTCAGTTTGATTCCTTGCTCAAAATGAAACAGAGCAGGGAAGATTTGCAAAGAGAATATGTAGCCACGTCCTTAAAAAACATAAAAGCTAAGAAAACTCAGTGTATTCTGTTGTGATTATTTTTCTGGAAGAATATCTCATTCAAACCCTGCATCTCTGCCAAGATTACCTGTTCTCCTGGCGAGAACTGGTTCGAACTCTATGGCTTTTTATTTCTGTGTAAAGAGTTTGTTTTTAAACATTGCAAAATTGAACTCACAGAGTGTTGGAGATGATCATGAGTGGGCAATTTTCTATTCTTGCGCCCGTAGGTACAGACCCTCTAAATGATAAGAGAAATTAACATGACCTTTAATTTTAAACAGCTGCAGAGAAAGTTGGAGTAGACAGTTTCGGGTGGAGAGTTACTCGATTCTGAGTCAATGACCTTCACCTCAAGGAAGTGGTTAATCCCTCATGTTGTAGTTTTTACCCATTGCCTCTGTTTAGGAGTTTATAGAAAACAGCTGGTCACTTTCCTTGGTGCATTACAGAAATCCTTTTCAAAAGATGTTGTACCCTGAGAGAGTTAGTACTGCTTATGTCAAATAAAAGATTTAAAAATAAAAGGTTAAGGTCATGGGACTTACTATTAAAAGACCAAGCTTTTAGCATGCAGGCAATGCGATGGTGCATAAACTGTGAGTATTTTGAATCTCAAAATACCAAGAGACCTGTTTAACCTAATGTCTGCATGATCCATCTGTGATTCAATGTGGTATTTTTTTGTAGACATACCTTAATGGCTTGCAGACTGTATGCTGTGCCAACATTAAAATGGGGCTCAATGCATAAAATCTAGATGAATGAAGAAGATTTTCACAGTGTTAAGTGTGATAGGCAGAAAGCCAGAGGGGAGAAAACATAACTCAGGTGACTGAGCGTATTTGTTGTAGGATGTCATGAAGGTATTTGCCTGGATTAAGGGAACTGTGGTGGACTCAGAGTTTCCTAAGATCTCCAAAAACCCCAGCTAGCGTGAACTGGAGATTTTCTTTGGAAATTAGAGCTGTACTACATTTCTTCATGCATGCGGCTCCTTCTGGTCAAATGGTGAGGAACTTGCTAGAACCACAGGAAGAATACAGAGAGTTCACATTCCATCAGTCTACCAGCAGGACAGAAGAGAGTAATCATGCCATCCCAGCCCTCTTTGCTCAGAACATCCTCAGTCTAAGTCTTGCTTTTACTTTTCCACAGCACGACATTCCACCTCTTAGCAGCTGCCTTAGATTTTTACCTATTTGTGTATTTCCTGTGGGTCAAGAGGGAAAACAATGTCCAGTAACAGAAAAGAACTGAGAGCTACACAATGAAGAAGAGTGATTTCAGACCGCTCAGGGACATCCCCTTCTCATCTCCTTCTGTATTTCTGGCTACTTTATTTGAGTTCAGGTGTGTGAATTGAGAGACCAATTTCTAGTGAGCACATGTAGATTCTAGAATATCTCTTTCAAATGTATGTAGGGCATTGGGACAGATAATGCTAAATCTAATATTTAATGTGGAATTACAAATTTTAAGACTTCAGTAGTGTGATTGACAAAGACAAAGCATTTGTCTCTTTGGCATTAGCAAAGAGACAGATATTTCATTTCTAAGTGCCTTAAAGGTTTATTTAAAATTTCCCTTAACTAAACAACTCAATATATTCTGTACTCTCCATATAGGTAACTCTTCCCTCTCACTAGCCCATTCTTAAAATATTGATTTGCTCTTTCAGAAATATCAGTGCTAAACTGCTGTTAAATTGTACATGAAAGGAGTATTATATGGGGGCCATCTATAGATATGTAATTTCCAAACAATAAATATTCTGCAGTATATATGGGGAGTGTCAAGAAATGTACACACAATTGAAGAAAATACTGTATTAAAATTGTAACATTCAGTCATGTTCGACATTTACAGTTATCAGAGGTCCTCAAATATAACTTGTATTCTTCTTTAGTTATCAGTATGTATTGACTATTAAAATTTTAATCGAGTTTTTTCCTTTCTTAAATTGTGTACACATATAGGGTGTTCAGAAATTTGTGAATGAATTTATAGACATCACGTCTTTTTGGACCCCTATTTATCAATAAACTGTATAACAACTCAAACACAGCACTTCGCAAAGGGAGTAAGTTCAGAAAAGGACTAAATCCATACCATAAGGACTGTATATATTTTCAGAACACTTAAATACAGCAAAACCTCAGTAGGTTGACCACCCAAGAGACTGTAACAAACTGATCAACACAACTGAGGTGGTCAACATAAGGATCTGGGTCTACAGTACTGATACATACATGTGATGCAAGTCTGGTCTGCAAAAATTAGGTCAACTTCATGAGGTGGTCAACTATGGAGGCTCTACTGTATAGGAAAGTAGATCATAGTGTGTAACTGGCTTGGTTTTCACCATGTCATGATTTATGTAGCTAATAATTCTTAATATTTCCAAAGTCGTCTCTTTGGAATATTAAATGCTCATACTTAAGAGGTTCCCACTGCACCTAATAGTGTGTGGTAGATTTGATTGTCATTCTAAACACTATGGTTTCTTCTCTGAAGAAGGGTATGTGTCCATACTCTTTGTCATGTAATTTCTAGTGCCTTCCTGAAGGCAGAATACACTTCTCTACCCCTTATCAGGTTGGCCATGAAATTTGCTATAGTCAGCAGAATATGAGTGGGTGCAGTGTACACCCATGTCTGCAGAGTCCATTAAATAGGCTGTTGTGATTTTGTGTGGCCTCTTATTTGGTTTAGTTTGGCTCTGCCTCCACTTTCTGCCATGAGGACAGTACATCTCATTGGAGGGCTGTTTCTTCGTTTCTGCGATGAGAAGACAATGGGGAACAGAGCTAAGTGTTGATGGGTAAAGTCCAGTGGAGCCAGACAGAATGATGGCAAGGGGCAAGTCTCTAGCTTGAGTGTTACATGACTAAGAAATAAATCCTTGTTATTGTAATCCACAGAAACTATTTATTGCTATGGTAAAAACTAATGTATATGCCAAATTTCATATTATTATTTTTTCTTTTCTTGACTTTTGTTTTCACTTGATTGTCTGAGTTGCCTTTACAATATACAGCATATTTTTTAAACATCCTCAGTGGTAGCCCTGAGGATATTTCGGTGCAAACTTAATTACTAAAAATAAACAAAAGTCATCTGGTGCCAAGTCTGGTGAATTAGAGGAGTGATTAGTTTGAGTATACTTTGTCAGATCAAAAAAACTATAAAAGCAATAAAAATGGTTTTCTTTCATGGGTCACAAAAAGTCCCAAAGGGTATTTCAAAAATTATTTGATCAAGGTCATTTGGGCCTATCTATTTTGTTCTACTGCTGAAATGTTATTGCTATTTTATTACTACTAACCTCCTTTTCAACCCATTTAAAGGGTGCATAGGCCTATGTGCTTTCTGTTGCTTTGGCTGCAGGGTCTTTCAGCCTCTGATTGGAGATTCTGTTTGAGTAGAAGTGTACTAATAAATGCAATGCAGCGATGGTGGGAGGTTTTAGGGTGCACATAACTCAGGGCTACACAAAGGGTAGATGGCCAAGTGCAATGAGGAAGGAACTTGTAGTTGTTTTGGGAAACTGAGAGCTGTACCCTAATGGCAGCAGCTGGAGACTGACCAGGGACGAATATGAGGACAATGGCTTGGGATGAGGAGGCATCTGCATCAGCATATTCAGTGGAACTTTCCCTTGTTTCTCTGGAGTTGGCTACCAAGACTTCAGACAGAATAAAAGAGAAAATAAGTATCTGATGTGGCTTGCATATTTGGCTCCTCCAAATCTCATGTTGAAATTTCATTCTCAGTGTTAGATATAAGGCCAGATGGGAGGCGTTTGGTCATGAGATCAGATCCCTCATGAATGGCTTGGTGCCCTCCCAGTGATAATGAGTGTAGTTCTTGATTTGTTAGTTCACGGAGGAAGCTGGTATCACCTACTCCCTCTCTTGCCCCTGCTCTTGCCGTGTGACACACCTGCTCCCCTTTTGCCTCTGCTTTGATTGGAAGCTTCCTGAAGCCCTCACCAGAAACAATGATGGTGTGATGATTCTTGTACAGTTTGTATGAGCCAAATAAACCACTATGCTGTATAAATGACCTACCCTCAGGCATTTCTTTACCACTGTGCAAAATGGAAAAGTGCAGTACTTTATATTCCAAAAGTGGCAAAAACAATCACCACCACCAACACCAAGACAAAAATAAAAAAACAAAAGGGTAACTGGAGGTTAGGTAACTCTTCAGGGCTTATTAGGAAGTGAACTAAATGGCTGTGGGCCAGCAAGCATTAGTTCCCCTGCTGGGCCATAGTACATATGCACAGGTGGGGGGTGGTTGAGAGTCAGGAGTCATGAGCACAGGGAGGAGTAGAGGGGTTTCATTATGGCCACGTATCTTCCAAAAATCTAGTGAGAAAGGAAGCTCAAAGAGAGCCATTTATAGTGACACGGGTGCATGTAAGAGTTGATTGTTACCCCAGGTTAGATTTCTGCTAGGAGAGAGGGTTTATCAAATTTCTCTACGCTTTTGAAAACGATGAAAAATCAAGGCTAGGGTGGAGAAAAGGGGTGGCAAAGAAGTAGCTTGTACCCCAGCAGTTTGGCAAAGTGAGGGTGTGTGGGATATAAGTTTCACAAGGCTAAATAAACTCAAGAAAGGAAGGTCATTATAGGTGATCCACCTTTGGGGCAGGTAGAGGTTGAGCCAGAGCCCAATTTCCCAGAGGGAAGGGCCTGAAAGGCTTCCCCCAAGGACTCACCTGTGGTTACCTTGAGGTAGGCACCCTTGATAGTGAACCCACAGAAGTCCAGGGTGGAGAGTTTGAAATCATGGACAGGGGATTGCTATTGCTTGCCTGCCAAGTGTGAAGGTTACTTTTTCTTTTTTTTTCCCAACCCAAAGTCAAGAGAAATTAGAACTGGAAGAGAGAGAAATGAAGAGTGAAATAACAGACTGTATCTTCTACCCACCTCAAGTCTCCTAAGCTATGGCTTGGCTGGTTCTAGAGAATGGAGGGGAGAGATATGTATCAAACTGGAGAAGAAATGGTGTTTTAAATTGAACATAACTAGTGAGAGATTTTCAATGTCTAAATGTGAGCAGAAAATTATGAAATAGACCCTGATTTCAATTAGGGAAAGCGAAATGATAAAGATAGTAGTTTAAAAAAAGTTCTGAGAGCTATCATATCATGCTCAGCTGATTTAAAGAAAAAGTGCTGAGATAGTTAAAAATGTAACATCAGTTCAGGGAGAAATACAGTTTTAAGAAATGTCCAGGTTGGAGTACATGAAAAAAAACCCTAAGATGCAGAACAAGAACTGGGGGATCTTGACCTCAAACTCTCAAGAGTGTTATGCTGTGATAGGTCTCTTTGCCTTTCTTTATCCTTCTCCACCTCTCACTCTTTCAGATGATCTTGTGAATGATCATTGCTAAACAATGGATTGTGCTAAAGAAATCAAATTTTTTTTTAAAAAATAGATTATTAACACTATGGATATATAGTGTTAATATTTACTGCTGTTACTAGCAGTTTATCATTATATTTAAATTAAATAATGGTTTATTAATAGTTTTAAATAAAATCTTCAATAATTATGGCCAGTTGCATATTTAATTATAACTTAAATGAAAATTAGCCATACGTGGTAACCAGTCTGTGTAAACAATTGTAATCAAGGGTACTGTTACACAGCAATTTTGCACTCTCTGGATCAGCTATAGAAGAAGAAACTATCTCGAGTATAGAAATTCCCTAAAGTTTTCTGAACCTGTAGTAAGAAATTAAAGCCCTTTCCACTTATTTTTCTGAGGGGCATTGTCAACTCTGGAACCTGCAGGTGAATACATAAAATGATTTCCAACCTACCCACCTGTATTCCCAGGCTCATAGGTTAAAAATCCTGAATAATCTACAAGAGTACAATTCTGTCTTCTTATTCCCATTCCAACACACTCTTACTGCTGCAGTGGAAGTCATTTTATTCATCATTTTTCTCAGTTAAGTACAGGGCTATGAGTAGCTGTTGGTGACCTCTATGAGCCTCCCACCACACTCTATATGTGCTTATTAATTTTAAAAGGAAACCAAACAGGTGTAATCATAGCCTGGGCACACTTCAGAAGAGATAGCTATCTATGTGACCTTCCTGTACCCCAGCCCATCTTCCTTTTCTCATATTCTAGTTTTCTTCTTTCTTGCTCCCCAACTTTTGCAAAACAGCATGAAGAAGAATGAACCAGAATGGGAATGGTGGGGAATGAGGAAATAAGACACAGAAGAGACATAAAACACACAAGAGACAAAGATGAGATTGGCAGGGCTGGAGCAGTTAAGACTGCAGCAGCACTGAACTGTGAAGACAGCTTTATTTATATAGTACCTTAACAAGGTTGCTAAATGATGTCAATCTTAGCACATAGGGTAAAGATTAACTTTAGGGAGGAAAAGCTGCGTGCTAGCTACCAAAAAAAGGAAAATATGCAGGGGCTACATGACTTCTGGCAGAGGAGAAAAGAATGTGTGCTGTTAAAGGAGAAGCAGCTGGGGGAAGTTGCCTGAACATCTCCCCAGGCTGTGGGGGCCCTGCAACCTCACAGCCCATCCTCCACACCAACAAAGTCCCTAATCCTGTCATTTTTCTTTTAAACAAAAATGCCACCTTATTCTGTTTTTGTGGCTCCCAATTAATTAGTCTCTGTCCTTCTCACTCTGGTCAAATGTATATCCCTCAGTGTTAATTACACTTACATTTTAGGGAAATAATATCACACGAGCATGGAGCCCAATGACACCTGAAGGACTCTCTCTCACCTCTCACATTTATTAGGTGAGGAAACAGAGAGATTCAGGGACTTGCTCAAGGACTTACGGACTAGAATCAAGAGTTCTGGACCATGGCTCAAGGCTTATTGCACAGCACTATGTTTTGTGTTAAAGAAAAAAAAAACCCTTTGAAACATGGGATGTAACAGGACAAGCATTATCATCATTTTACAAATAGAGACTAGAATCAGAACTGTTAGGTCACTTGTGTGGTCATACAGACAGCATTGGAAATGGCCTGTGTCTAGTACTCCTTTATGTTGATGTGATACAGCAAACAGTACAATTATTTCAGCCTAAAAAGTACAACCTGAGCAACAACAATACCACATGAGTTAACGGAAAATTAGCCAGGTTGATTGTGAAGGCTTCATAGGACACTCTTTTTTACTTCCATTAACTCTGGCAAGAAATGTCACACTTTGGCTCTTTACTTTCCTACTCTGTCAAATGTTGGAATTGGTGAGGCTCAGTAAACTGCCTTCCAGTTTCAAGGCTCTATAATTTTAATCCCTAATGAATTATCAAGTACTTACTCTATGCTAGGCATTTTCCAAGCATGTTGCATAACTGTTTTAGTTAGTCCTCATTATAATCCAGGTAATATGAGTCCTTCCATCTTACGGACAAGGACATTGTGGTTCACTGAGGTTGAGTAACTTGCCCAAAGTCATCCACTCAGTGGACTGCATATTCAAGTTCAAGTTTGTCTGGCTACCAATTCCTTGCTCTTCACCATCATGTTGTGATATCTTAACAAAGGTCCCGGCTGACTGTTTCTCCTGAGGCTAATGTGTAATCTAGGAATTGCCTTTTGCCACCACTATACTACACTGTTTTTATGTAACCCCTCTCTTGCTGCTCGTTTCCTAACTCTTTGAAATTGCCTGCTCCCCAGATAACCTTCTTTCTTTCCAAAGTACCTTGATGATTTTGTTTTGCTACCTACAAACTCCCTGCCAAATCTGCACAAAAAAATGCCATTAATATTTTCCTTTCTTCTTTTTAAGGAAGTTTGTCAATCTAAACACATTTTACGTGAAATATTTATAAGCAGGCTTGTCTTTCTCTCTTTTACCTAGCCTGTACGAAGCATTGAATGTGTGGACTGTCTTTTGATGATGGAAATAATACACCTGACTCACTTCTCCTCCATCTATTCCTCCTTTGAAAAAGCTGGAGGAATACCATGGTTTCAATGAGTCTGGCCTCTTGTAGTTTATTTAGACAAGTGACCATGGATGGGATTGAGGGAGTAGAAGGGAGAAGAGGCTGCATTGAAAGTAACACACTTATTGTATTTGGAAACCTAAGAGCCTGATAAACTGTGCACCATAGCAGATGTGCCTTGAACTACCCTTCTTAACTGGGCCTGTGATTCCAAATAATTCCAAGTTGGGGCAGAAGAGAAATGGAAAGTCCCTAACATCAGCACATGTTCCATAATAAAATAAATTCTGCCTGACATATAACTAATGCTCAAATTCATACTCTTAGAATTTTAAGTTGGTTCAATGAATGTCTACATTTTCCCTTACTCTTTGCAAATATGGGTCTGAACTGAGTTCCTAACTCAATCCATTTAAAAATTTTTCTTTTTTTCTCCTAAGTCTCTGTATAGTTACTGTAAAGGCAGTGTAAGCATCTTTTTCATAAAGTTTCCTTAACAAAATATTTTTTAACAGCAAGGCAATTCCTTTGCTATATGAATGTTTTATAAGAACAGCAACCTAATAATAAAAATCCTTTTTACCCCTCAGCCTTTTGTTCTTGTGCAGCCTTCTGGTGAAAGCTGGATAATCATCATATTGTGCAGTGAACAATTCATATGTTTGAACACAGCTGGAGGGACAGGTTTATAGGTGTGAGGCAAAGCTGGCTTTGAAATACCTCGTTTCCCTGGTACCTCAGTTCCAATTCACAGCTGGGCAGCTGCTTCTCCCTTCATTCTGCAGAGTCACAAACGGTGTGGTTTGTTCCGTAAAGATATTAAAGTTTCCTTGGATGTTAATGCCCATAAGGTTTGGTGCTATGTTTGATGTCCTAAGAAGATTTCTGGGACATTCTTGTTTGTTGTAATGAAAGAACTTATCCCTTGAAGTCAGCTAGTACCATTTAATCCCATTCTTTTTGGAAACTCAGTGAAAACTTAGCAGTGTCCTATGAAGCCTTAGCAGTGTCCTATGAAGTCTTCACAATCAATCTGGCTAATTTTCTGTTGACTCATGTGGTATTGTTGTTGCTCATGTTGTACTTTTTAGGCTGAAATAACTGTGCTATTTGCTGTATCACATCAACATAAAGAGTACTAGACACAGGCCATTTCCAATGCTGTCTGTACAAGTGACCTAACAGTTCTGATTCTGATTCTATTTGTAAAATGATGATAATGCTTGTCCTGTCATCAAATCTATGTTTCTGTTAAGAACTGAACTATCCTTCCTCATTCATATGCTAAAGGATTAACCCTGAAGTGAAGTATTTGGACACAGGGCCTTTAGGAAGGTAATTATGGTTAAATCAGGTTGTAAGAGTGGGGACCAAACTCTTCATAAGAAGAAGAGACATTAAGAGAACACAAATGCCCAGAGAAAAAGTCACATGAAGATACAATGAGAAAGTATCTGTCTATAAGCCACGAAGACAGGCCTCATTGGAGACCAAGCCAGCTAGCACCGTGATCTTGAACTTTCAAACCCCCAGAACTAAGAAAATAAGAAAATAAATTCATGTTTGAAGTCACCTGGAATGTGGTATTCTGTTATGGAAGCCCTCACAGATTAATTTTGCTTCTAATACTTAATTTGCAATCTATGTATTCATCTGTTTATAAGACATCACACCTGATTTTTTCCAAGGCATTTCAACCTTAGCAGGACTAATTTCATCATCATTCTGCCCCATATCTGCTTCTTCACCTGACTTACTTATCCCCATGAATAGAATTGCTAGCCTCCCATCACCCTGAAATGGAGCAGTTGTCTTGACTCTTCTTTCACCCTCATCCCCAACATCTGTTTGTTACTATGTCTTACTATGCTTACCTTCTAAATAGCTCTTAGATCTAATTTCTTCTCTCTGTCCCCACTTTCAGAATTTAGTTGAGAGCTTCATTTCTGGAATTTTCTGGTATACTTGATTTTCCCATCACCTATGGGGTTATTTCCCCTTCCTTTGAATTAAACTTTTCACTCTAATTAAATCTAACTTTAGTGATGAAAATCACATGGTCTTTAGGATAAAGTGTGAAACCCTCAGTGTAACATATAGGGTTCTCTCAGGTGTTCATGTCTTGTCTCTTTTTCCACTCATGTTCTTCCTTTCCAAACACAAAGTACAACTTAGAGGGACTTGAAGCATCTCTACTTTCTCAGGTTACCACACTTCTTCATTGCCCTGTCCCCCATGTCTGCAAAATGATGTATCCCTATGCCAACATCTGTTTATCTTTTAATGTTCAACTTCATGGGTACCCTTTTCTGCCTTAGATTTTTCCAGACTTGGGCAGGTGTGTGTCAGACCCTCTGTAAAGGTGAAGTACTTCCTTCTAATCACTGTTCTTATAACATTTATTTTATTGCATTCTTTAAAGTTGTGTCTTAATTTTTGTAATCTCTTTCTTACTAGACTTTAAATCCTTTAATTTTTTTCTTATTGGACTTTAAATTCTTTGATTGTGACAGAGTAGGCAGTCATATTTGTTAAATAAATGAATTGATGACTACTAAACTAATAAATCCTCTCCTCCTAAAATTAGTCTCTTTTATTTATTGAATAAAATATTAGAATATGAACCATAATTAACTTGATAATAATTTTAGAATGATAGAATTCTATTAAGTTACATTTTCATGATTATTCCCTCTAATCTCTAAAAGTTTGTTATGCATATTTGAATACATTTATTAATGTTTACAATAATTAAAAATTGATTAAAATTAATTTATGTCTGAGAATTTTGTAACACTCCAAGAACATGCTGGTATTCTCGATCATGTGATTTGAAGACTCAGCTCATTTGAAAAAATGGAGATATTACTACATCAAAATAGTTGCTTAGTTGAACTTAGTTGTTCAAATCTCATCTTTGGCAATGCCATATTAGCTAAGAGCTAGATATTTGGATAAAAACTATTTCATAAAGCACTTTGCTATGAGAAAAGTCTTGTCATTTAGAACTGGGCTTTCTTGCATCTCAGGGGGGAAAAAATTACAAATGTAAGAGAAAAGCAGTGTGTGTGCTTGATGAAAAATTAGAGAGATAAAGATAGAGAAAAAGGGAGAGAGATGAATCTATTTGATAAGTACTGTGTGTTACTTCCAAACAATTTCTAAGAGCTTGTTGTTAGAAGTTCAGATTGATTGCTACCAGTGATGTTGCTCCAAAAAAATGTCAGACTATCAGATTCTAAAATCCAGTCTTATTTAAAATGTGAGCAGTTATAACAAAATGAAACAAAAAAAAAAGGAAAAGGTATATAATATTTACTAAAATGAAAATAGTCTATAAGAACCTACAGTAAATTTATTTCTACTGTTTTCACTTTTCTCCTCTTTAGAAACAAGTCTTCTCCACTTTTGACCATCAGAATATTTAGTTCTTTATGAGACTCTCCTGTCATAATTATCCTTTCAGAAAAGTTTCAAGAGCCTTGCTTTAATGGACTCGTTGGCTGTGAAGTCATCAATGGAGATTAGATGAGAGTGCTCAAAGAGCAGATAATTGAAATTACTTTGGAATTAATTGTCTAGCAATTTTCTTTTTCTCTCTGACCAAAAAGAAAAAAAAAAAATAGCAAGCAGTTTACTGTTGATGTTTCTTTAAAAATAGCATTTGCTTTTAACCAGAATTTGAAAATTATTAATTTGAATTATAAATCAAATATTTTTATACTCTATCTTTGGAAAAAGATTAATTCCTACAATAATATTTTTCTTTCTGTTAGCTATTTATGTTAGATTAATCCACTAATGCTTAATGTCTTATCTTTTTATGTTTATGTTTTATCTTTTTCCTTTTTCACTTAATTTTTCATTAGCAACAGAACAAAATAATGATATATTGCAATGCTTTCCTAATTACATTTTGATATTCTTTATTTTCATGGATGGGGAAAACAGAGTGATAAGTTGATAAATTTTCCCTGTTTTCTTTCTTAAGCATTCTGGAAAGGTGTAAATAGAGAATTTAGCAGGAGAGAGTCCATTGCTTTTGCATGGAGCATTCTGCTTCAGGGTACCTGTTTACTAGCTCTATTTCTCTCCCTTGGCTTGGCAATACTTGTGTCAGTTAGGAACTCCAATATCAGTTCAAAGGTCTTGAAATACAGGCAAAGAGCAGGCGAAAGGAGCTGTTTACATCTGAGTTGGAAACTTGGTTGGGTCATATAAAATCAGTGTGATGTTTGGCCCCTGACTTACCCTCTCTGAATCTCAGTAATGAGTAATGATACCTAACTGATAAGGTTGTTGTGAGAATTAAATGACAAAGTTAGGGAAAGTACCTAGTGAAAGTCTGATAGTAACATGTACTCAATAATGATAGTAGTTGTTCTTGCTATTGCCAGAAGTTTGCAGTTCGAATGCTAGGTCACATTTCTCTGGATTTCATAAATAATTTTGGTTATGATGTGAACATATCATATCTGAAACAAAACATATCAGAAATGTTTTGCTGAATATGACCCAATAAAAAAATTTCAGCTTTCCTCAATCAAAATAATTGTTTTATTAAAAGTATTTCTTATTTGAATGCTATTTATCCCACAAGCTCCATTTGCAGAACAATTAAAAATACTAGAGATCTTTCTCAATTGTTCACAAGTCTGGTTTCATAGATATTCAAATTCCGTGTCTTCAGTTAGTTTCATGTCATTTTCAAAAGTATTCATATTCTGATTACTACTATAACAATCAGAATAAACATATAATAATCATAGTATCAGCAGTAGTAACTAAAGTCAGATTAGCAGTCTGAGAAAGTAATAGCACTAATTCATCAGAGACTCACTGTGACCATTTCTATCATTAGTAAGACTGAGGATAGTGGAGCATTTTTCTTAGTTTCTCAACAAATACTGAAGAGTTGCTGTACATACGTTGTTTCTACTTGACTCACATAACTGGGCTTCTTGTTTTTAATATTTGATCTAAATGGGTTGAACAGACAAAGAAGTAGCAGTCATGAGCAGACCATGGAAATCAGCATTGGAGACTTCTGTTCTATATAAATGGTCCACAGACTGATCCAAATAGACAAGGGCATTTTGTCTCTTGATGAGACACATGTGCTATCACTTCTACATTAAAGTTTGTACAGTAATGGAAAAGATGATTATTTCTTTTAGTGTTTGCTCAACCCTGTGAAATTAAAAAGCAAACAACCCCCCAAATCCTAAGAAAACCAGAAATATAAGCTATAAAAGTCAGATCTGGACTCTAGATGGATTTATGGAAATAATGTAGTTCAGAAGCCTTTTTAATAATTGTAAAAACAATAGACATTTTAAACCAAAATTATATTTGGAACTATCTTCCTTCTTCAACATGCACCCTCAGGAGAAAAACAGATAAAAATGATGGTCCCCACTGAGAGTAGGTAGGTGGCTTCCACCACTGCCTGTTCTGGTTTCCCCTTTCACACTCTGAGACAGCTCCAGGGAAGGTTGTGGTTTAGAGAAATAGGTTTTTAAAAACCACTGGAATAGATAAGCTTTTATATTTTTAGAAGTTCAATGGTTGAGGCTGAATGAAAAAAAAATGACTTGCTCTAGTTCACGAAACTATTTTGTTCACTCAAAAAATATACTCTAAGCATCTACATAGACCCAGAGGATGCAGAGGGGACCGAAATATGGCCAGGGCAGTAGTGACCAAGACATTACTGATCACAATGACCGCAGTTAATGAGGTCATGAAGCTTTCATTACAGCAGGAGTCGTAGGGGAGATAGATGATTAAAAAAATCATCAAAAATAAATGATTGAGTACTTTTAAAATGTGATATGAAGTGATTGGGATGGGGACCTCTAGATAGCTTACATGTACAGCCAGTTCAAGATTGCTTTGGGGCACAAATCCAGAGTCAGAAACACACAATTAAAATATTGACAGATGTTTTCATTTCTACGTTGTCATGCATTTTAAAAGAATGATACATTAAGTAAAAGTGAAAGAATTACAAAAGTAGCAACCACTGTTTAAAGTAAATTAATGATTGCCTAACACTTCCATTTTTCCTGTTTTCGTACATTTGAGCATATTTTTTGAATCAAGAAAAACATAATGTCCTCTCAAATATGAAGATATAGAGAAGTTGAGTTAGTTTCTGTTTTGAATAAGATGTCTAAGAAAGTTCAGTGTAGTAGTTAAAAATAACAGAATCAGATTTCTCACTGCTTACTATGGGCCAAATTAAGACCATTTTAATTTCTGTGATGCAGCACCTAATTTGATATAAATGGACTCTGTTATAAATCTATAGATCTTCCATTATTAATAAATATTCAACAATTCATAAATATTGATTACTGACTATGGGTAATATATTTTACTAGCATTGTGAAAAAAAGGTCAACGAAGCATTAAGAGTTCCTAGCTAGCTTCAGATGCACTCATACAATCTAGTTGGGGAAATAAAATGTACTTAAATACACAAGGCCTTATAATGCAAGAAGCAAATAATAGAACACAAATATTTTGCGTAGAACATTGACTGGGAAGGAATTACTGTTGTTCAGAGTGATTGCAGAAAATTCATAGCAGAATGTGGTATGTAAATTAAATTCTAAAAAATACAATGCAGGTGGGTAAGTGCTGGGAAGAAAGTAAGTGGCAAAGAAGTTTACAAACATAAGACTGTCTTAAACAAAGGTTCTGTGATGGGAATAAACAAGAATTATTCAGTCATCAGTGTAACTGGACAAGAGAATAAAGTTTATGTCAGGAACTAGTGGGGAAAACTTGCAAAGATAGATTTGTGATTATGAAAGGTCTTAAATACTAGCTGAAAGGTGGATTTATTCTATTACATTAGGGAGAACAGTTTGTGCATTCAAAATTTCTGAGTAGGTAAAAGATGTTAAATTCATTTAGATTGTATTTGTCTAATCCTGTGTGCTCATTTTGAGGAGTCTAAGGTCCACCAAGAGTAATTGTCTTGTCTGAGTCTGGCAACTGGTCCTTCTGGAGCATTTCCTTGCTTTCTGGTTCATTTTTGTGGTATACCAGAAAGCCACTCAAGCCAAGGACAAGCTTTTGTTTGTTTGTTTTCAGATAATTGCATAGCTGAGAGTGACTATGGTACATTGGAGAGCAGAGAAACAGTTTAGACTAAGTCTGATGCAATGTTAAAGGCCTCGTAAAGATCTAAATTAGTGTTGCTTAATATCTTAAAACTGGATCTTTCTTTAGATGCATAGAATCAGTCTTATGCCCTTTACTCCTTCTGAGAAATTTAGAAGTAAATTATCTTGATGATAAGCAATGAGAATTTATCATATGTCAAACTACACATACCCATTGATGTGAGCTATGTCTATCTCTCCTTTTCCTATTGACATTGACAGTCACTAACATGAACATAGGTGGTGGCAGGAAGGAAGGAACAGCTAGGGGCAAGGGATTCTTTGAGGAATGACCCCTGGGACTCATAGCACTTGATGGCTAGTTGGAAAGTAGAGAAACATGTAGTAAGGGTGCATTCCAAGCTTTAGTTTCCAGAGTGTTCATTCAAAGGATGTCAACAGGTCAGATAGGTTTGAGAAAAACTACAAAAACACAACTATTCTAAAGCACGGGGCTTTTATCATGACTCTCCATGATTGGAACAAAGCATTTGGCCCTTTGCTGACATACTTGACTGAGCTCTTAATATATAGGACTGTGGTTTGGGGAAGACATTTTTGGGGTATGCACCTTTTAAGTGCATACTCTACCTGAAAGCTCTCTGACCAAGTGACAGAGACTCTAAAGAGTGTGTCTTCCTATCTTGACCTTTTGTCTTGATTTGAACACTTTCTCTACCAATAAGCAACTTTGTAAAATATCATTCCTGGCCTGGAGTAACCCAATCCACATGCTGGCCTGGATCTATGGCTATTTGGATCTTAACTGCCCTTTTGCAAGTCACCTACCTTCATTCATGCTAATATTATACAAATAGCAATCCCCAAATTTCTTTTTATCCTATTATTCCCTAAATTGGTAGTCTACCACCAATTATTCCTACTGTGGTCAGAGGCAGAAAGATGGGTAGTGTAAAAGGTAAGCTGCAAGAGAATATGATAAGAATTTGATGTTAAACTCTAACTTTCAATTCAACTTTATATAAGGCTCCAAAATTTATGAAAAATATTGGCAGCGCCAGGTCTTACAAAGCCACAAAGCCACAAAGCCTAAAGGGGAGAAACAAATTAGTAGTAGCACGTGGTTGTTCTTTGTTTCTTCATACTTGATTTTTTTTTTTTAATGAGACAGTGTCTTTATCTCTCTCTGTTGCCCTGGGTAGAGTGCCACGGCATCATAGCTCATAGCAATCTCAAACTCTCTTGAGAGTCAATCAGTCTGCCAAGTAGCTACTACAACAAGTTTGTGCCCAGCTTGTTCTTCTATTTTTAGTAGAGATGGGTTCTAGCTCTTGTTCAGGCTAGTCTCAAACTCCTGAGCTCCAGCAATCCACCCACCTCGGCCTCTCAGAGTATGTAGAATTACAGGCATGACACACTTGAAAATTTTTAAGTGCATAGGAAAGATATCTAGGAGTTAAGTGCTGTTACATGGGATTATAATAACCAGTTTGCCCAATAAGCTTTTTGAAAAGGAAACTCCACAGATGAATTCAACATGTGTTCATCTTTGGTAGAGAAAAATAAAATGAAATATATGAAGATAGTATAAGAAATCAAATATGGAAGGGAGGAGAGATGGAGGGGAAATAGAGGGAATAATTTGGGGGAGTAGAAGAAATTTGGAGAAATAAGTTACTGGAAAATGTTTAAAAGGGTTAAGATGAGCATCCATAGGACAAAAGTCAGAGTAATATATTTAATAGCTAGTTTAAATAAACCTCAATTACTACCTGAAAAGTGATTAAAAGTATAATTTCAGCATATTCAGCATGTCTTTGAGAAGGTCATAGTTATAAATAAGCCATTTACTGCCATTAATTACCAAGTTTATGAAAGTATTTCCAAGAAAACATTTCTCTCCCAGTGGGGATTCCCTCCTTTATTTCCCATAAGAAATAATTATTTCCATTTTATGCAGAGTCAAAAGCTTTGTTGCTCTGATAGCCAAGGGTCTATAAACTACTTTGCAGGTAAGAGCCTCCTTATCAGAAATGGGCCTCCCAGGAAGCTCCAAATTAGGAGGAATAGTTAGAGATTGAGGAGGACGGGGGAGGGGAGGGGGGTCCATTTCTCTCATTCCCATAGGAAGTAACTTTAACTCTGATTTGGAAGTAAAATTTGATAATACTATACAAAGGCTTTATCTGATTAACTGATTGATGCAATTTGGGTATATGATCAAAGAACACATGTGACAATTCCTAGAGACCATTTTGCTGCAAAGATGAATTGCAAGGCTTCTGATGTTAACATTTCAGAGCAATGAAACCATGCTGGTTTTCTTCCTTCTAAGATACATTTCAGTCATTGGCTTTTCTTGTGCATTACCCACCATTAACCACCAAAATGAAGCTACTCTATTGCACATAAATAGATAGACTTATTTTGCTCATTAAGCACATGTCATTTCTTGTAGTCTTTTGTTCACAGCAACAAGGGTAGGATTAAAATATTTTTTAAAAGATAATTCACAGCAACATGTACGTTATTTTTTTACGGCATGAATTCCCTGAGAAACCAATATTGAATCATAAATGGCTAGAAATTGTTTTTAATCACAGAATATTACTGCTCAAGGACCATGAGGTACTATAATTAATCACAATGTTTTATTTATAGTCAATAAAGGAAGACGATGTCACAGTGACTATTGGTTCCCTATAGTTTTACAAATCATGACTTAACTGAACTTTAGAAACCATGTCAGTCAGATCAATTAAACAAATACAAGGACATCCAAGAATTTCCTATTAAGCATTTGTCAGAAATGAAAGAGATATTTCTGACAGCAAGAAGGAAGAACAGTTAGCAGTTGTGAGTAAAGTCTGGCAGAAATTGTTGTAAGAGGAGCAAGATCCTGTGAAAGAGTAGCCACCCAAATACTGGATCACGTGGCGTAAGGAGCAAGATACTGTGGATTCCCAGGGAAGGATTTTATTTATCACAAGTGAAATGTTTATTGAGAGCCTTGTCAGGTAATCTTGCCTTTTGTTAGTTTCTGATTCACATCTACTTTGCTTTACATGGTTGATAATGTTCTGAAACTTTATCTACAAGTTAAATTTAATAAAACAAGCTATTATAATGTGGTGGGTGGGGAGAGCATTTGAAGAATGAACGAGGAAGCCAAATGTGTATAAAGTTTTGAAATAGAAATATTGCCTCCTTACTCCCTCCCTTGCTTCTTGGTTTTGGAGGTTAGCATTTTGTGTGTAGGATTTCATTCAAGAAAAATGTACCTACTCGTTTCATGATTCCAAGAGTAGAAGAAGTAGAATCAGTTATCTGAAGCAGTGTCTATATGTTTAAAATTGATTTGCCAGCTTTGAGCAAACGGAGATAGTCCTAGCTTGTTTGACTAAATTGGTGAATTCATAATCGATGAATAATTGGACAGTTCAGTTAACAGTATCAAATAAATCATTTGTAATGACTTCCTATCATTGAGCATTGCAAAAATAATGTACTGTGAAAGACAATTGTAAAGCTATTCAGCACTTGCTCTTATAAAACATGGGAAGCTCCAGAAGTGGGCTCCAAAAAATAACAATGAAAGGTGAAAATGAAGAGTCCTATTGATTGTGTTTTGATTTTAAGAAGCACATGCATTTTCATATTACTTCTATTAAATTAGGAATGTACAACGTGACAGAAGAGGTTATTAGTTCTATTTGTGTCAAGAGTTAGGGCTTTGTTCGTGTATGATTGAATTAATTGTTAGCAACAGATGAAGGTTAGGGAAGGGTAATGGAGATTATCTGAATTTAGAGTCATCTTAAGAGAGCTTTCTCCTTTTTATGCTAAGGTAAAGTGGTTTGCTGTTGGCTTTTTCCCATGTGCTATTTCTTGAATCATTCATGCTTCTCTAAATAAATTTGTCCATCTGTCCAGGCATCATGGCATCTGACAAATGTTTAAGCTTCTTGAAGGCATTAGATTTTAAAATAATCTTTAAAATAGACTTATTGGAGTGGCTCAATTATAATAAATGTTACAAATTTGGGTTTATGTAAAACATGTATGTGAATAAAATAAACTTTAAAATTTGAATATTGTGGTGTGGTGTAAAACTTCCTTTTTAAAAAGGGTTCCATAAATACAGAAGTTTAAAAATCAACACTTTGATACACAGCCTGGAGTTGTGCCAGATTGAAAGAAGACATTTGAGTGTTTCAAGATGTAATGTGATAATGCTTAAGGACCTTAGTCTCATTTTTATTGACAAATTTTTAAAGTTCATTAAGCCTGCTATTTCTTCTTCTAATTCTGCTATTTATGGGAACTTTGCAGACTTTCCTGTTCACATGGGGAGTCCACATGAACAAATTTTGTTGTTTCTAGCTTTAATGAATCTGATTTCTTTATACCACTTCCATCCCCATGACCTTATAACAGATTTGGAGTATGTTAACTGTGCTGCATATTTTCATCCTTTTGTCCCCATTGCTTTCTGTATCTACGTGAGCTCATGCATGTGAACACAGACACACAAATACGCACAGACACATACAAGGTCTCTTTATCACAGGGTTTGTCTGTAAGCTACAAAACAGTTCATACCCCCTTTCCATTTAAAATCTATCCGTGGCTTCCATATCATTCATAATAAAATCCAGAATTCTTGCCATGCCCTATGAGGATCTTGCCTCCACTTACCTCTGTGGCCTCACTTCCATCCCCCTGATGCCTGTGCTTACTTCAGTGCACATCTGGTCTCAATTACACCATGTGCAAAACCGCCCTTCAATCCTCAAGAGTCTTGTCCCAGTAGTTGAAATGGATGCCGTCCTCCCTTCATTCAGATATTTGTAGAAACGTTTCTCACCTCGCTACCAACAGCATCCTGAACACTACTGTATTTGCCCTAACACATGTTATCCCTTGACATCATGTACTTATTTGTGTATTTTCTTTTTTCCTTTTAAAATGTAAGCACCTAAGAATACAAACTTTGTTTTGCTCAGTAATACCTCTCAACAACTGGGAAGCACTCAGGAAATAAGAGATGAATAAAGAGATAACTAAATTAAAACACCTGTCCTTTCTTCTGGATTGCTGATGTGGACTAACGTCAAAGTAGGCCACAGAAATAGTGTTGACTATGTTACATTATTTAACCCTGGAATATTTGTACAGCTCTGATGGTGAATTTTTTGAGATATTAACTCAAGGCTAAAGCAATTAAAAATAAAAATTTTAGAACAGTTGATTCATCCTATTTCCATTTTCAGTTTAATTCTATGATAGGTAGTTTTTATAACTATATAATTTTAAAAGGATGGTTACTAATTTGACTCATGTTGTAAAAACATCCAGTTTCAGTGGAATCCTTATTTCTTTGGATGTATTACAGCAAAGAGACACAGAAGAGTCAAAAATTACACGGCTCAAATCCCAGTTATTAGCTGAATAACTTCAGGCAAGTTGTTTACCTGTCTAAGTCTCATTTTTCTTATCTGTGAGAAGGTGATAGAGTCTGTTCTGCAATAGCACATTTTTAAAGTGCGAATTAGTTCATATGACATTAGCATATGGAGGAATGATGTTAGCATAATACACAAGTCATATTAGTTTACAAATATTTTTTTCTAGAAAATTAATATTTTGTGGTACCAAGAAACAGAAGCTCAATGCAAGGTATAGCAAAAAGTTAAATACAACAAGGTATGGAGGAATAATAGTAAATGTTTTAGTAGTTTATATGACATCCAACTGCTTTTTGGCTTAATGTGGCCACAAGCTCTCACATGAAAGATCCTTGTACTTGCTTCCATCAAGGTACTTTGTCTTATATTTTCAGGTTAAAAATCTCATATTGACTTTACTATTTCTTTATTCATTAGGGATTTAACATCTTTTAAAAATTCTTCTAGTATTTATTTTTAAGATTGCTATTGTTCTGGCTAGTGCTTCAACAATGTTCATAGGAATTTTGAATGGTCATCCTAAATTCTTTTTTCTCACAATCCCAATTCTTTTTAGGAAATGTGCAAAATTTGAGTTTTCTTTAGGAATACATGGAATTGACATGGGGATTATACAAAATAACCCATGTAAAACTTAATAGAGTACTCATTATCCAGTAAATATTCAAAAAGGAATGCATGTTTCAAACTCTTAGGCTAATAGAATGCTGTTTATTATTATAGCCTCTCATCCTTCTGTGTGTGTCTGTGTATATATATGTATATATTTAAAACATATGTACATGTAGTATATATAATTTTTATTATGAGACTAAACTCTGGACACTGTGTTTAACATTGTAGATAGGCGGATAGATGAATCAGATGTGCAGACTGCTTCTTATAAGAGTTTGAAATTTATTTTAAAATTGATCATAGAATTCTGTTTCTAGCAGTATAAAAGTTTAAGAATCTGATCAAGTTTCCTGAAGAAGAAAACCAAAAATACTAGATTATAATTTAAAATATTTATTTTTAAATACATTGATTATAGTAGAAAGGTAAAGGTTCCCCAGAAAGCAAAAACTAAGAGAAGGGACAAAGTTGGAGAGACAGACAGGACTTTGCAGCTGTCAAACAAACCCCCATCTGCACTTAGAGAGCTCCCAAACACCTGTCATAAAAAAAGGAAAATTTCCTTTGAAGAAACCCACCTTCTATCCAGGCTTCTTGCTAATAGATAAGAATGCTTACAAAGAAGTTTCCAGAAAACATGAGCTCGTAATCAAATACCAAAATATACATAACCAAATAATGCACTATGAATCAGAGACATTAGCAACAAAAGACAAAAGAATTAGACTCATAAAAACTTCAGCAGTTGGAATTATCAGACATCCTCAGAAAACAGTGGTATCTGATATGTTAAAAGGGCTCTTTTTCCTAAGTGCTGGGAGCTCACTCTGTTACCAAGGCTGGCACGCAGCTGTGCAATAACATCTCACTGCAGCCTCCAACTCCTAGACTCGAGGGATTCTTCTACCTGAGCCTCTGAAGTAGCTAGTACCACAGATGTGCACCAAAATGCGTGGCTGATTTTTTTTTGTTTGGTAGACATGGGGGAATTGCTATGTTGCCCAGGCTGCTCTTGAACTGCTGGTTTCAAGTGATCATCCTGCCTTGGCCTCTGAAAACACTGAGATTATAGAAATGAGCCACCACACCTGCCCCAAAGAACTTTTTAAAGAACTAAGAATAAAAAAAGATGAATAGGAGTAAGACACTATAATAATAGGATGAATAACAGGAATAGATTACAGAAATAAAAATATGTGATTAAAATAAATTAAAAACTGCCTGTGTATATATACACATACACAAACATACACAGGTATGCATATATACACACATATACATTCTGCAGAATATTAGAAGTAACAGAAGATAGAATTTATGAACAGGAATAAAAATTTAAAAAAACTTGAAATCTAATACAGGGGGATATTGGATATGGAAAATGGATTTCCATTAGAAATGGAAGATATTGAAGAGAAATAAAAGAGGCAGATAAAATAGAGTGAGCAGGTCTAATATCCATTGAATTGAATCCCAAGAATAAAGCAAAGAAAGAATTAGGAAAGGACAATAATCAAAGGAATAAACAATAAACTCCTAAAACTTCAGACTGTTGATGAAAAACATTAATCTTTGAAGTAAAAAGTCTCTAATTCTCAGCATAATTTAAAAAAAACTAAGTTGACATCCAAAAACATATCTAAAAACAAAAATAGGTTCTTCAAAGTACCCCAAAAGAGAAGAATACCTACAAATACACAAGTTGAATGAGATTATTTTTCAATAGCAACATGTGAAGCCAGAAGGCAGTAGACTATCTTCAAACTGCTGAAAGGAAACTACTGTCAACTTAGAGTTGAATATTCAGCAAACATAAGATATCTTTCAAAAATGAAAGTGAACTAAAGTTATTTTAGATAATAAAAAGGGCCAGAGTTGCAATATACCTTCACAAAGAATCCTCAATATATATCCACTGAATAAACAAATAATAACAATATATTGTAAACCCAAATATAAAACATAATAGAACTATAATACCTAACAACAAAAGCATGTAAATTAGGAAGCAAGTTGTTTGGAGTGCATTAAATGTTTCCAGGGTGGAAACACGTACAAAGGGCAGTAAGGTCACTAAGGAGAAAGATTGACAGAATGTAGCTCCATTCAGGAAGGGGTATTATTTCTTTTTTAACTGAGGTAGTCCAAGAGCTGTAACAATTCTTTGAATGGATGGATAGATGAAGTTTATTATTTTTCAATCTTTGATTCTGATAAGTATGTTTATTACAATTGCTAACAGAGCTATTACTAGATGACATAAAGTTTATAAATGCCAAAGTAGTAAAAGGCA
Organism: Arctocebus calabarensis; assembly: GCA_963573935.1. Taxonomy (NCBI): domain Eukaryota; kingdom Metazoa; phylum Chordata; class Mammalia; order Primates; family Lorisidae; genus Arctocebus; species Arctocebus calabarensis. The sequence continues at coordinate 11,593 of CAUYON010200429.1, read as the reverse complement.
AAAATGAAATAAAAGTCATTTAAAAGAAGGTAAAAAATGAATGAAAAAGAAATAGAAAATGAAAATTATTAGAAAAGACAACATAAGACAATAGAAATAAATCCAAATGTATCAGTACTTACAGTAAGTATTCATGGTATTTAAAGTAGAAAAGATAAATAAGTTGTGATACATTTATATAACAAAACACTGTAAAGTAGTGAAAACTGGTTACCTAGAGTTTACAACCAAACATGCATGAATTTCAATATAATACTGTATACAAAACACTGAAGAAAAAGACAAATATAAGGATTTTATTTATACAGAGTTTGAAATACAATATATATAAATAATATATTTTTATAAGGGTATAAACACGAGTGGTAATTTCAGAGAAAAAAAAGTGAATTTAAATAATTAACTTAAAAGCCATTCCTTCTTTTGATAAGAAAAATTAAATGAATGTGATTGAGGTTAGTCACATAGGGGTTGTCAAAGTTCATATTTTGACGAGTGGCGCCTGCGGCTCAAAGGAGTAGGGCATCAGCCCCGTATACCAGAGGTGGTGGGTTCAAACCAGGCCTCAGCCAAAAATTGCAAAAAAACAAAACAAAAGAAAAAGTTCATATTTGATATATCTTAAACTTGGAGGTGGATGTGTTTGTTTTATTTGGTTGTCATTTATAGTTTGGACCTCTTGCTGTGGTTTGGATATTCTATTCTACCAAATTCATAGATTCAAACCTAATCTCCAAAGCAACCATATTAAGAGGTGGAGACTTCAGAAAGTGGTTAATTCATGATGTCTCCTATTTCATGAGTAGGGTTAGTGCATTAAAGAGGCTTGGGGAAAACCCCTGTGTCCTCTTGGCCACAGGAGGACACACAGAAAGTGCCATCTATCAGGGACAGACCCTCACTAATCTACTAATGCCTTGATCTTGTACTTTTAAAATCATATTAATTAAGAGCATTAATTAGGAGCCAGTTTTATACATCAGAAGCAGCCAGTTTTCACTTTGTCACCTTACTCATACATCAGTGTGAGACAATTTTTCACCCCACAGTTCCGCCACTTAAGATTTGTTAACGCAAATACAATATTTCTGAGAAAGGCAATAATGGAATTAAGTGCGTGGCAAAGCACAGCAGGTCTGCGATCAGGCTTTGATATGAACAGGAGGAACAGGCGCCGAATACCTGCAAGTGAGCAGGGAGGAAGTGAGACAAAGCAGAGGGCAGCGTGGAGAAGCAAAGAGCCTTTCTGATCTTTGCAGATTTACCTATTGCCAGCTCTGTGACACAACACGCTTATTTATGGCTGACACAAAGAGGTCTGGAGTAGGGAGTTTTTAAGCATCTCTGGACTTCATTTTCCTCCTTCATAAAATGTTTAAGCCTGGGTTATGAAGACATATGATGTCTCTCCTATTTCTTCCATTCTACGCTCTGTGATTCTATGAACACAACACAGAAACTGTCTTAATTGTCTTGGTTTGTACTGGACAATAAGAGATGTTAAATTACCTGTGCTCATTAAATTCTATTCAAATTATGAACACCTGCATTAGGAACACAGCCGTCATATAATCATGGTACGGTCCACTGACGATTAATTAGAAAGCATTCTTCTTCTTGTGTAAACATTTAACATGAATCCTCTATGTTGCTTATGCCAAGTTTATATAGGAGAGGGGCAGTTGGAAGGAAGCACCAAAGGGGAAAGATTTCTTTTTTCTGAATTTTATTTCTATTTTCAGAATTTTATTCAACAGCTGAGCTATTCATTGTTAAAGGGAGATGATGCTTTGATTTTTTGCTGCCTTTCTTATTAATTTACCTTAAGTAAATGATTAAAAATTAATATTCCTTACTATAGGTATGATTGAAAGTAAAGGGTGAAAGAATCTATTGCACATATTATAATATTTTTTGTATGTGAGGTATACTATGACAATGAATAACTAAACCAAATTTGATAATTCTCGAATAATGATAAAAATCAGATAACAGCAATTAATGCTGATGATGGTGACTATATACAATAGACTAAATAACAAATACATTATTATTATTATTATTAGGAGACAGAGCCTCAAGCTGTCACCCTGGATAGAGTGCTGTGGCATCACAGCTCACAGCAACCTCCAATTTCTGGGCTCAAGCAAGTCTCTTGCCTCCGCCTCCCAAGTAGCTGGGACTACAGGCTACCGCCACAACGCTTGGCCATTTTTTTTTGGTTGTAGCCGCCATTGTTTGGCGGGCCTGGGCTGGATTTGAACCCGCCAGCTCAGGTGTACATGGCTGGCGCCTTAGCCCGTTGAGCCACAGGCGCCGAGCCTACATACTTATTATTAATTAAAAAATTTCCTATGCCTTATAGAAAAACTCTATTTTTAAATACACCTGATAAAAACTGTGGTATTCTTGTACAACGATGCTATACCAAACAAACACTTTATAAATGACATCATGTATTTTTAGGAAAAGTTCGTTACCAAACTATCGAAAAGAATGCAAGGCTAGGCAATTTAGTTTCACCGGTCATAAAGAGAATAGATTGTATTGTTAGTAGGCAAGTTAATCTTTAGAAAGCAGCCAATATTACATGTGGAAACGAGGCCAATTTAATCAGTAAGAAGAAATTCCTGAGCCAGAAATTTGACTTGCCAAAAAAACCCAAAGAAACAAAACAACAACAAACCCGTCCTCCCCCCAACATTTCTTGGACTAAAACCCAGAGGATCCACATTTAAAACTCTTTCTTTTAAATTTGGCCCTGAATTTTTTTCTCTCACAGGTTAAAAAAAAGGAATTGTCTCATTTAGCTTTCCCACAGGCCAAAGTCCAGATTTCAGACTCATCCATGCCTTTTGGCTTATCTTCTGTCAATAATCTACAAAAACAGCCCTCAATTTAGATAACCAAGATAATATTGGCAGAAGGGAATGAGAGGGAAAAGGACTGCTTACTTGATTTCCCCTCTGGTTTATCCTAATGTCAATTACAATATGCATTTAATATCCCTAAGGGAAAACACCACATTTTTCTTCTCTTTTTTTATAATCAAATTCCTCATTAATTTGCTTTTCTTTTTAAACTCCTGAATATATAGTTGCATCATCAGTTCTAACAGTATTTATCTGGCTAATAGTCCCTAAATTATTTCACTAAGCCCCAAATAATTAGATTCTTACCTTATCTCCATATTGTAAGTTATTGTAATAAGTATTATAATAGTTATGATTTCAATTTGTTTTTTACTTTTAAAATGTTTTTTATAGATTTATGGGGTATAAGTGAAGTTTTGTTATTCTGCTATATTGCATAGTTCTGAAGTCTGGGCTTATTAGTGGAGTCACCCCCTAAGTAGTGTACATTGTACTCAGTACATAATTTCTCAACTTTTACCATTCTCCCATCCTCCCTCCTTTCCAAGTATCCAACATCTATTGTTTCATTTCTGTATCTATAGGTACACAGATGTAGCTCCCACTTACCAGAGAACACATGTATTTGACTTTCTGTTTCTGAGCTATTTCACTTAAGATAATGGCCTCTATCCATGTTTCTGCAAAAGACATGATTTCACTCATATTTACAGCTGAGTAGTATTCTAGTGTCCCACAGTACCTATATAACATTTTCTTTATCCAATTATTCACTGATGGACACTTAAGTTGATTCCCTATCTTTACGATTGTGAACTCTGCTATGATCAATATGAGTACAAATATCTTTTTGATAAAATGATTTCTTTTCCTTTGGGTAGATACCTAGCAGTGAAATTGCTGTATCAAATGGTAGTTCTGTTCTTAGTTCTTTGAGAAATCTCCATACTGTTCTCCATAGAGTTTGCACTAATTTACATTACCACACTCCAATAGTGTCATTCCCATTTTCTCTACCACTTCACCAATATCTGTTGCCCTATGTTTCTACTTTTTACCAGTATCATGCTGTTTGGTTACTATTGCCTTATAGTATAATTAATTTGAAGTCAGGAAATATGGTACCTCCAGCTTTGTTCTTTTTGCTTAGAATTTCTTTGGCTATTCAGGCGGTCTTTCATCTCATATGAATTTTAGGATTAAAAAACCATTTTTATTGGACTTTTAAGTGTAGTATTTTTATCTTTTGTAAAAGGTTGTGATTTATTTTGAGTGGCATTTTAGATTGGCCAGTATTTGTAGACCGCTTACGGTTTAATATTTGAATTAAACATTTTATCCTTTTCTAAGAATTAGCAAATATATTATATCTTATGCTACAGGCTACACAAGGAAGAAATGAAGGTAATCTCCTGGGCAAACTGAATATTGCACCCACCTGCTGCCCATGATGTCGTATCCATCCCCAGAACTTGCCTATATCTTACCTTACAAAGGATTTATAAGTATGATTAAGTACAGATTTTGAGATTTTGAGATGGGAGTATTTTCCTGGATTAGCTGAGTGGTTTGATGTGATCACAGGGCTCTTTATAAGGGGAAGTTAGAAAGGTCAGAGTGAAGAGAAGGAGACATGACACTTCAATTTTGGCCTCACAAAACCCATCTTTTGGGCTGCTGATCTCCAGAACTAAGTTGGTGATAATTTGTTACAGCAGCATTAGTAAACTGATGCATTTACAATTGAACCTTACTGAAAAATGAAAATGTTTGTAATGCACATTGTATAACAACCTTCTTAAAATAAATAAACCTTTCAAAAATTAAGAAATATTAAAGAAAACAACAGAAAAGTGCAACCAAACTAAAGTGTATTTCAATCAACCCACAAATTAGACACTATTATCTAACAAAGGTAGGGTGCAAGTGTGGATGAGACTATGGGAAATAACTAATTCTATGTACTACTAGTGGGCATGTAAAGCCACACAACCTTAATAAACAGCAATTTGGTAATGTAGATTAAACAAAGTAGAATATTACCATGTATTTTCCCTATTTTAGGAATTCCATCTTTAGTATAAAGTCAAAGAAGTAACCAAGGACTTATGTAAGTGTTTAACCATGTGGAAATTCATCTCAATGAGAATATACAATAATGGGAAAATACTGAAAACAATCTGAATGTCCAAAAATAGCGCTTTGGTTAATTATATAATAATAAAATCATGATATTATAGTAAATTAATAACATTAGTGATAAAGTTCTGGTCAGTTGTAAAAATGACATTGTGAAAATATACTTACTTTTTTTTTAAATATGGAATGCTTCACAAATTTGCATGTCATCCTTGAGCACGGGCCATGCTAATCTTTCTCTATTATTCCAATTTTAGTAGATGTGCTGCCGAAGCGAGCATGAAAAATATACTTACTTTTTAGAAAGATTTTGAAGGTAACTTTCATTTTTCAAATGAAGTTAGTACAAGAACAAAGAGTATATGATCCTCTCAATAGATTTGGAAAAAGTATTTGATAAAATTCAGTATCATTTTCTAATAAGAACACTTAAGAAAATGGGCATAAGTAGCACATTTCTTAAGCTAATTGAAGCTATCAATAACAAATCCACAGCTAATATCATACCAAATGAAGTAAAACTGAAAGCTTTTCCACTTAGAACTACAACCAGACAAGGATGTCTACTATCACCACTACTATTCAACACAGTGGTGGAAGTTCTCACCAGTACAACCAGACAACAGAAGGAAATAAAGGGCATCCAAATGGGGGCAGAGGAGGTCAAATTCTTGCTCTTTGCTGATTATATGATCTTATACTTAGAAAACCCCAGAGACTCAACCACAAAACCCTGGGAAGTGATCAAGAAATATGGTAATATCTTAGGGTATAAAATCAATGTCCACAAATTAGTAGCCTTTGTATATGGCAATAACAGCCAAGTTGACAAGCAAATCAAGGATAACAATTCCCTCCATGGTAGGTTTAAATAAAATGAAATACTTAGGAATATACCTAACAAAAGAGGTGGAGGATCTTTACAAAGAGAATTAGGAAACCCTAAGGAAAGAAATAACAGAAGACATTAACAAATGGAAGAACATACCATGCTCTTGTGTGGAAAGAAACAACATTGTTTCTCTCTATCTTTTTTTTTTTTTTTGTAGTTTTTGGCCAGGGCTGGGTTTAAACTCACCACCTCTGGCATATGGGGCTGGTGACCTACTCCTTTGAGACACAGGTGCCGCCCAGAATCAACATTGTTAAAATGCTTATTCTACCCAAAACGACCTATAGTTTCAATGCAATCCCCATTAAAACACCAGCATCATACTTTGAAAAACTAGAAAAAATAGTACTCTATTTTCTATGGAACCAGAAAATAAATCCATATAGCCAAGGCAATTCTTAGTAATAAAACAAAGCTGGAGGCATCAAACTACCAGACTTTAGGTTGTATTCCACAGTAATCAAAACAGCATGGTATTAGCACAAAAACAGAGACATATGGAACAGAACAAAAACCGAGAGATGAAACCAGTCTCTTATAGCCATCTGATCTTCGATAAACTAAACAAAAGGCTAAAGTGGGGAAAAGAATTCCTATGCAACAAATGGTGCTAGGAGAATTGGATAACCACATGTAAAAGACTAAAGCTAGACCCACAGCTTTCACTATTTGCAAAAATTGACTCAAGATGGAAAAAAGATTTAAATCTAAGACACAAAATGATAAAAATCCTAGAAGATAGCTTGGGAAAAATTCTTGATGATGGACTGAGGAAAGATTTTATGAAGAAGACTTCATTGGCAATTCTAACAACAACAAAGATAAACAAATGAGAATTAAGCTGAAACCTTCTGCACAGCTAAAGACATAACAAGTAAAGCAAAAACACAACCTTCAGAGTGGGAAAAGATATTTGCATGTGATGAATCTGACCAATGTTGATAACTCAAATCTACAGAGAACTCAATCAATGACAAAAAAGAGCAAACAATCCCATCTACCACTGGGCAAGGGACATGAACAGAACCTTCTCAGAGGAAGATAGATGAATGGCTAACAAACATTTGGAAGAATGCTTATGGTCTCTAATCATCAGAGAAATACAAATCAAAACCACCCTGAGATATTATCTATATCCAGTGAGAATGGCCTATATGACAAAAAACTCAAAGCTGCAGATGTTGGCATGATGTGGAGAGAAAGGAACACTTTTATACTGCTGATGGGACTGCAAACTAATACATCTTCTTTGTAAGGAAGTATGGAGAATCCTCAAATTCTCAAATTAGACCTCCCATTTGATCCTGCAATCCCATTACTAGACATCTACCCAGAAGAAAAAAGTCATATTATCATATGGAAATTTGCACTAGATTGTTTATCATGGCTCAATTTACAATTGCCAAATTGTGGAAACAACTTAAATGCCCATCAACCTGGGAATGGATTAACAAGCTGTGGAATATGTGTATCGTGGAATACTATTCAGCCATTAAAAAGATGGAGACTTCACATCTTTTGTATTAACCTGGATGGAGTTAAAACACATTCTTGTTAAGAAAATATCACAAGAAGAGAGAAGCAAGTATCAAATGTACTCAATTCTAATATAAAGCCAATATACAAGCTAATATGGGCCCACATAAGTGAAAAACTCAAATCAATTAAAGGTAGAGGGGAGGAGAAACAAGAAGGAAGGGAGAGGGAAGCAGGGAGGGAAGGAGGTGTGCTCCCACTTAAAAGGCACAATTTTAGGGTGTATGCCACACCTCTTGGGGGTAGGACACCAGTATAACAGGGATTCTACCTAACAACTGCAAACATTGTAACCTATTTCTTTGTACCCTCAAATTAACCTGAAATAAGAAAAAAGATACAGCATAATATCTATTACATAGAATTTTTTCACTGTATACATACACACAGATTATACACATACGCACACATAACCACAGTTTGGAAGAACATTCGCCACCAAAGTATACTGTTCACTCATACTTCTATATGACAACTGAGTTCCAGGATCTGTTCTAAGCATTTTATGTATATTAACTCATTTGAACCTCATACCAAACCTAAACAGTAGGAACTACAGGAACTATGATAGTCTCCATTTTATACAGAGTTTAATTTGGTCAAGGTCATCACCTAGTGAGTGGGAGATCTGAGATTCTACCCTGGGAATCAGTGTCCAGGATCTACATGCCAAACCACTGGGCAATACTGCTGCCTCAACAGGGGCTAGATGCGAATGCTGAGATTAGTGATATATTTTGTTTTATACTTTTGCTAACCTGTATTTCTACTTTCAACATAACAACAAAATATAAAATATAAGATGTATTGAGTAATTTAATTATTTCAGGTAGTGTGCTATATGCTTCATATACGTAATTTTAATTCATCCTAATTAAAACCTATGAAACCTTAAACAGTTCTAATTGCATATTAAGTAACTGAGTCTCCTAGAGGTTTTCATTTTCACAATCATACAGCTACAAAGCATCAGATTCAAATTCACATTTATCTGAATCTAGAGTCACTGCTCTCAACCATTATGTCATGCTCCTGTAATAAATATAACATTGTAGAAAAATCTGTCAAAAGGAAAGAAATCATTTCTTTCTATCCTTGCATTCAGAGAGCTTCAGTGTGGTATTTGATGTAGTGTAATGACAGTGATTCTCTACACGTCGGAGCCCTAGTTACTATTGGCTATTCCATTAAAGAGTTTGTTTGACTTAGCCACAGGGTAAGCACACAACAGACTAGATATGAATGTCATTGTAAGTAATGCATTTTATATATAAAATTCAAGTAGCAAAATTTGAATTTAATTGTTCCTAAGAGGAAAGATGCTAACTACAGAATATGAAGGAGTAAGGCTATCTGCATTGATTCACAGGGATCAATGTGTAAGCTTCTTTCCCAAGAACATTTGAGGATTCTGTAGTAGAGAAAGAAGTTTTCAAGCAAAATAATTAATTGCTTCCTAATGTAGGCTAGTCTCTTAACTGGTTTCTCATGTAAGCTAGATACCTTAAACATAAATATTTAGAAAAACAACTTAGAGTGGACTGACTTGTGCCTTTGCTCTTCCGTGTACAAATTATTAATAAAGTTCTAAATTATAATATTTGGGGGTTGTCTGAGGATCAGTTATACATCTGAACATTTTTGGCTTATGATTTCCAGGTGATAAACTTCTTAAAACTTTCTTTCTCCTTTTTCTTAGATTTAAATGAGAATGACAGCTGATAGTCTGCAAACACAGTGCCGTAAAACAATAGTTACTTATTTGGCTCATAGTTCTGTAGGACAGAAGTTCAGGCATAGTGTGGCTGGGTACTCTGCTCAGGGTATTACAAAGCTAAAATTAAAGTAATGGCCAAAATGAGCACTCATCTGGATACTTGGGGAAAAATAAGCTTGTAAGTTCATTCAGATAATTGAGAGAATTTCCAATTTCCTCATGATTGTGCACTAAGGTCCCGATTTTCTTACTGGCTAACAGCCATGGGCCAGCCTCAAGAACTGGAAGTCTGTCATTTTTTGTCACATCTCCCCTCCCCATTTTCAAGTCAGCCACAGAGCATCTCCTCACATTAAACTCTGCTCACACTTTGAGCCTCTCCTATTTCTTCTGCCAGCTATAAGCAACTCTCTGCCTATAAGTGCTCTAGTAAGTAGTTGGCCCCACTCAAAATAATGTCTCTTCTGTCATATAGGTAACACAATCACCATAGTGAGATATTATCATATTCACAGGTTCTTCCCACATTATAGGGCAGGGAATTGCATAAGGCAGCGGTTCCCAACCTGTGGGTTGTGACCCCTTTGGAGTGTATTAAAGTGTTGTGGTATTAGGAAGGTCAAGAACCACTGGAATAAGAATAAAGGTCACTAGGAGCATCTTAGAATTGTGACATCAATTTTGTGCTCACATTTATGTAATAATTTCCTATGCTTAGCATTTATGTCATTGATCAAGTCAAAACATACATTCAACATTTATACGATAGATTTAATAGGCATCTAAAAGTTGCCAGACCCAGTGCTAAGCATTACTTCTTCAATTGCCATGATAAATAAAAGGAAACTTATAAGGAGACAGGAAATATGTAACTTTCCAGAATCAAAGGAAAGTATTTAGTCATTCTCTACTGACATCAATCTTGCGCTCAAATTTATGTAATAATTTCCTATGCTTAGCATTTATTTCATTGATCAATTTAAAACATACATCCAACATTTATACAATACATTTAATAGGCATCTACAAGTTGCCAGACCAGTGCTAAGTATCTGATGTAACAAGACTAAGCATGTAATCTACCTCTTGTTTGTGATTTACTCTGTGGCTTATCACAGAGACAAATTCTTTGGTATAAAGGCGTGTCTTTTGTTCTAAATAATACAATATGCCTAGAAAGTTATTGCTTAATGTTTATTTTTTTTCATTCCTTAAAAGACATATTAAAATTTTGAATCTACTCTTGGAAATTAAAATCAACTGGAAGAAATAACTGGCCTATACTTTTTCTCATTCTTTCATGTCTATAATAGTTATAGTAAATAAAACAAAGGCAGAAAGAACAGGAAGAGCTAACCCAGAAAGCTTAAGATGCTTAAATACCATCTTTTGATTCTTGTTGTGAAATGAATTCTTACCATTTGAAAGGAAAGAAGATTGTAAAAGAAGGAGATGGCATAAAAATCTTTCATTTTGACTTAAGGAAAAAAAAACATTATCCCATATTATATACTTAGGTTAATGCCAAGTGTTTCACTTACTATAAAAGGTGATTGATTACACCAACTCTAGATCTTTGTAAAGTCTACCTCACCTTTGTTCATGTTGACTTTAGTAAGTCCAAGAATTGGCAGCTAATCCTACCATGACTATTATTAGATGCATTCTGATTGAGAGTCTAGAATAAAAGATGGGGCCTTTCATTAAAAAAAATCAGTGCACCTGATTCTTATTTTAGAGAAATTGAAAAGATGGAGAGTTTTGGAATGTGTACTTCAGCAGAATTGCAACATAAAGCCCTAGGGAAGTTTTTGGAACAGCATGAATATACACACATCTTTGATGATGTGGTTGAGACAGGAACAGTCTCACACAAAATTGAGGATGGTCCTAGTGACACTGAAGAATGGGCCATGCTATCGAAAGTCTACATAACAGTATAATTTCCTCAAGGCCCAAACCCTAAGGAAGAATTGTAGGGGCATAGTCATCTGTGCCCTTGTAATGTCAATCAGTCTCCCATTTTGTGAAGGCAAGTTTAAAGTCTTTTGTGACTTAGAAAGGAAAAATCCTGGTGGATTTTCCAGGCTACTCCCTTAAGAGGATTAACTGCCTCCAAATGGTCAGTTGAAGGACTATTACTTAGCATAAGAATAACCTTGGTAAAGTAGTTATCAGTTAAGCCAGTCAAACCTTAGCCCATAAGGATAGTTTTACATAATAAGTGGCTATCAGTTAATCCAATTTATCCATAGACCTGTAAACAGCAGGCAGCATAAGGCCTGGGGCCAGGTTCAAGTCATATGTTTGTTGATTAAGTCATAGGATTAAATCATGTGCTTGTTGATTAAGTTATGTGCCTATATAGGCCTTGTTGGAAGAAATAAATTTGCTGTGATGCCTGAGCGAGCTTCAGCCATCAATCATTCTGTCTGC
>CAUYON010200419.1:0-23544 GCA_963573935.1 Arctocebus calabarensis | reverse complement strand
GTTGAATTGGTAAATTGCTCTGTGAAGTATAGAGATTTTAACAATGTTGATTCTTTCCAGCCATGAGCATGGTATGTTCTTCCATTTGTTAAAGTCCTCTGCTATTTCCTTTCTTAGGGTTTCATAATTTTCTTTATAGAGATCTTTCACTTCTTTTGTTAGGTATATTCGCAAGTATTTAATTTTCTTTGGGGCTATGGTGAAGGAAGTTGTATCCTTAATTAACCTCTCATCTTGACTGTTGTGGGCATATACAAAGGCAACTGACTTGTGGACATTGATTTTATATCCTGAGACATTACTGTATATTTTGATGACTTCCAAGAGTCTTGTAGTTGAGTCTTTGGGGTTCTCTAAGTATAAGATCATATCATCAGCAAAAAGAGAGAGTTTGACTCCTCTGCACCCATCTGGATGCCCTTTATTTTCTTTTCTTGTCTAATTGTATAGGCTAGAACTTCCAGCACTATGTTGAATAGCAATGGTGACAGAGGACAATCTTTCTGGTTACACTTCTAAGAGGAAACACTTTTAGTTTTACTCCATTCAGTAAAATATTAGCTGGGGTTTTATCATAGATAACCTCGATCAGTTTAAGAAACATGCCACCTATACCTATACTTTTCAGTGTTCTAATTAGAAAAGGATACTGAATTTTGTCAAATGCTTGTTCTGCATCTATTGAGAGGATCATATAGTTCTTAGTTTTGCTTCTGTTGATACAGTGAATAATGTTTATGGACTTTCGAATATTAAACCAACCCTGCATCCCTTGGATGAAACCTACTTGATCGTGATGTATGACTTTTTTGATGATAAGCTGTAATCTATTGGCCAAGATTTTGTTGAGAATTTTTGCATCAATATTCATTAGTGAAATTGGTCTGACATTCTCCTTTTTAGTTGGGTCTTCACATGGTTTTGGTATCAGGGTGATATTTGCTTCATAGAACATATTGGGGAAGATTCCTTCCTCCTCAATTTTTTGTAATAATTTCTGTAGTATAGGAATAAGCTCTTCTTTGAAAGGTTGATAAAATTCTGATGTGAAGCAATCCGGACCAGGCCATTTTTTCTGTTGTGAGATTTTTTATTGTTTCTTTGATCTCAGTGCTTGAAATTGGTCTGTTCAGGAGATCTATTTCATCTGGGCTAAGTCTAGGGCGAGGATGTGATTCCAAATATTGATCTATTTCTTTGACATTGTCAAATTTCTGGGCATAAAGTTTCTGGTAGTATTGGGGAGATAATCTCTTGTATTTCTGTAGTGTCAGTTGTTATTTCCCCTTACCATTTCTGATTGAGATTACTAGGGATTTTACCTTTTATTTCTAGTTAGTCTGGCCAAAGACTTATGTATTTTATTTATTTTTTTCAAGACAACAACTCCTTGTTTCATTAATTTTCTGAATAATTCTTTTGTTTTCAATTTCATTGATCTCTGACTTAATTTTGGGTATTTCTTTTCTTCTACTGGGTTTAGGTAAGCTGAAAATGTTATCCTCTCATTCCAGTTATAAAATTGCATTATCAAAAAATATATGAGCACTATTAACTCACAAAGCATGAAGGTTACTATAAAGCCAACATCTAAATCTATAGAGTAAAACTAACAATTTAGTTTAATTAAAACAGTAAAGTTTTAGTTATGTTTTGATTCTAATATGTTTTGTGGGTTTTCAGTGAAATCTATGTTGTTTAAAATTAAATAACCTATGAATGGTATATGTGATTTTTTTTCTAATTAGCCAGGATATTTGAGTAATTAAAGTAGTCCCTTCTCCTATAATAATAATGCATATATTGATGACATGCTCTTAAAGGCATGAGAAATTCCTTTTTGACATGAGGAAGCTAACATCAGCAAGATTAAAAAATATTCTCCAAGGTCACATCTGTAGTACAAGTCAGTGAACTCTGTACTCTGTTCAGGTGAATTTTTTGATCTTAGGTTGACACAAAATCACCAGAAAGAAGGCGACTGCACCCCTAACATAAAGATAATTAATCTTACTGTTCACTTTCTTCTTATTGTTCTTAACAATTTGTCCCAGATTACACAATTTTTATTCAGTTATTTTAAATCTTCTTTAAAAGATAATCTGACTTTTTCACATGATTATCCATGACACTATTTCTAATGTTTCTAGCTAACACCAATCTTTTTTTTTTTTTAGCTGAATGCTGTAAGTATGTATCCCAGTTCTATTAATGTCAGATTTTCTGCCAAAATAGCATACTTTCATTACCACTGTCCCTTCAACTCATTTTTTTTTTCTTTTTTCCTAAAGTGGCTGTTCCTGCTCTAGTGACCCAGAACCTTTTACATCACAGTTCAAAGCTAGAGCCAAATATGAGCTAAGAATAGCAGGACAATTCCAAAATAGGATTTAACCATAAATATCCAAGAATGAAAATATATAACATTTTTAAATATATGTAATTAATTACAGAATGTGTCCATTTATTGCTGCATAATATGAATACATATTTCTAAACATATTTGAATTCATATATTTCAGTTTCATGAAAAATTCTAGAATCTTCATAGAAAATTCTTCCAAATAATTGAAATACCAATTTTACTATTTATTTCATCTTTCCAATAATCACCATGTGGCACACCTTATAGTTTAGCATATAAAAGGCTTATGTTTTCTTTTTTCAGATTCATATGAGGGTACAGATGTTCAAGTTATATTGTTTTCAATTCTAATGTAAAGTTCAAATCGTAGTGGAGCCCCTCACCCACGGGACGTGCTGAACACCCTCACATTGTGCATATGAGGAAAGTTCTGCCAATCGCCAATTCTGCTCCTCCCCTCCTCCCCACTTCCTTTTCCCTTCCACCATGATAATCTCTACTTGTATTTTTGTGTTCTTTCTTGTAAGTGTGTACTTTCATATTAATATTGAGTACCTTGGCTCGGCGCCTGTGGCTCAACGGGCTAAGGCACCAGCCACGTACACCTGAGCTGGCGGTTTCGAATCCAGCCCGGGCCCGCCAAACAACAGTGACGGCTGCAACCAAAAAATGGCCGGGCGTTGTGGTGGGCGCCTGTAGTCCCACCTACTTGGGAGGCAGAGGCAGGAGACTCACTTGAGCCCAGGTATTGGAGGTTGCTGTGAGCTGTGATGCCACAGCGCTCCACCCAGGGTGAGCTTGAGGCTCTGTCTCCAAAAAAAAAAAAAATTGAGTACATTGGTTACCTTCCTTCCATTTTTTGACATACTTTACTCAGGAAATTGTGTTTCCTTTTCACCCAGATAAACACAAAAGATGTAAAGTCTCCATCTTTTCTAATGGCTGAATAGTATTCCATGATATACACATACCACATCTTGTTAATCCATTCCTGGTGGATGGACACTTGGATTGGTTCCATGTCTCCACAAACGTGAATTAAACAACTGCAATGAACATTGTGGTGCAAATGTCTTTGTGGTAAAACTATTTTTGTTCTTCCAGATGGAAAGCTAGTAATGGGAATGTGTTCTACAGCTAGACATGTAATCATTTATTTGTTGGAAGTACTTTTTCCAAACTAATGCATTTTGCATTTTAACGCAAACTATCAAAGTCAAAAACAGCACAGCTAGCTTCCAAAGCCATTGTGTGAATTAGTCAGTAGGACAATCTACAGTAGCATTAACTCTCAGGAACACAGTTAACTAAAGTTTGAAGATGCCTCAGTGAGAAATCACAAATGTCAGAGTTTCCTACTACTGACTGGCCTTGCTTCACTGCACAATTTCTTATGTTGTAAAAGCTCAGTAGCTCCTTTGATTTCTGCAAAATTAAATTGTTATATATTGCTTTTACTTCAAATATAAACAAAAATACACAAATGATAAAATATGTGGCACTCTTACATGTTATACTTAAAAAAATGTAAAATAGTGTGCTTGGCGTTTGTGGCTCAATGGGCTAACGCGCCAGCCACTTCGAATCCAGCCTCGGCCCATAAAACAACAATGACGACTGCAACCAAAAAATAGCCGGGCATTGTGGCAGGTGCTTGTAGTCCCAGTTATTTGGAAGGCAGAGGCAGGAGACTCACTTGAGCCCAGGATTTGGAGGTTGCTGTGAGCTGTGACGCCACAGCACTCTACCCAGGTGACAGCTTGAGGCTCTGTCTCCAAAAAAAAAAAAAAAGTAAAATAGTATTTGAATTATAATCAATGTTGCATTTAGCTTTCATCTAAATAAATTTCAAATATTTAAATATTACAACTTTGCCTATTGTAGTGTATCATACAATATTCGACTGACTCTTTTCCATCTCCCTTTGTAAAAAGTGTGTGGAGTATTTCTCCAAAAACTCACATTATTTTAAATTATTTTTCCCTTCCCTTGTCAAGATACTTTGCAATTAAAAGAGATGCTTCTGCAGGTGAGATGTAAAATGATATATTGTAAACATAATAAATATTGAATTATGGATGTGGATATAGAGGAATGATTTTTCCTGGAGGAATAGCATAAGAAGCAATATAAATGTCTCATGGTGGTGATGATCACTAAGAAATATGAATAACAATATCAGGAATTTATTAAGCACACTTGCAGTACATGTAAGAGAAGTTTTTATACAACACTAATCCTATAAAGAAACATTCACTAGTGGACACAATAATTTGAGCATTTTTTTGATATATCCATCATTGACTATAAGTTTAATTAATTCCCAAATGATGGACAAAACACTTTTGATTATGAAAATTGGTGGGAGCCTTTTCCTTAATTAGCAGATTGCTTTGCTTGTAGTTTTTTTTAATAAAATAGAAATATTTTTTAAATGGAAAAAAAGATTACACAAAAATTTGTTTAAACCCGTTTCTCATCTAGATTTCTCTTTGTGCTACACATTAGTTCTAGCTTAATCAGAGTTAATCATAATTTGCATAAACATATGTGGCTTTCTTTGAAACCAAAGAAAACAAAACCATGATTTTAAGGGTGGTGCCTTTTGGAGGCCATTACTTTTATGTTTAAATCTGTCAGCTAAATTCATCTACGACTGAGAAGAGAAAGTGACTGTTATTGTGAGCATTCAGTAGCTAGAGCATTTCTAAATGTATAATGGACGTTCTTTTTTTTGTTTGTTTGTTTTGCAGTTATTGGCTGGGGCTGGGTTTGAACCCGCCACCTCTGACATGGGGCAGGCATCCTACTCCTTTGAGCCACACGTGCTGCCCTATAATGAACATTCTTTGACTAAATAGTATGAAGTAGGTGTAAACTATATATACATAAATTGTCTCTATTATTCTCTAAACAAGGTTACACAATTTTACTTCAAAAATGTATACATTAAGTTTTATGAAAGGTAAGTGACTTGCTCATGGTCACACACTAAGTTCAACTTGGAGCCAGATTTTTGGCACCCATCATCTGATTAGAACTTGCAGCTTCAGCCCTAAATGAGCCGTCTCTGAGCTTGATTTTCTCTCAGTTCTCTTTGGATGACTCATCTCATGGTGCTTCCAATTGTGACTAGCTATTAACAGGAATTTCTGTTTCTCACTTCAGAGTCTGGTGCCAAAAACAGAAGTAGCTATTTTGATAATGAACTCAGGCAAGATTATGAACAATCAGCTTTTTATGCAAAGACACCTACAAGAGCATCTTCACTTCCCTGTTTAAAACTTATTGACTAAAAATATTTCTGTCTCCAAATCAATTACCTTATGTGGCAGGCAATCTTCAGGATATTAGTTTATAAATATTTTGTTACTCTATTTCTTTCTCTAGTCAGATCCCCTCCTGACTCATTCAGTACTCTTGCATCCAATTAGCTCTCCTTTCCCCATTCTGTGTGGCACTTACACTTGGTGTGCTAGGAAGCAGCTGATACAACCTGAGAGCTTAGTGGGAAAGCTGCAGGGCTTGCATTATCATATATATATTTTATTATTCTTTTTTTTTGTAGTTTTTGACTGGGGCTAGGTTTGAACTCACCACCTCTGGTGTATGGAGCTGAGGCCCTACTCTTTGAGCCACAGGCGCCACCCAGGGCTTGCATTATTATTACCTTTTTTCCCAGAAGGGCACAGAGAAAGCTGGAGAGGTAAATTCTCTGATTGCAACAAAAAGTTATGCCATCTCAAAATCTACTCAGTGTGCTGGGCCCGTAAAATCCTATCCTTTCAATCATCTTACCTAATAACAGGCTGTACTTTAATGGGAGGATTTTCTTTTATAAATAGTTGTAAAGATAGGTGTATAATTTAAGAAATAAGAAAATGAAGTCCTTCAAGAGAGAAGGAAGGAGATTTATTTGTTGGACAAATTGAAAGGAATAATCGATGTGCACATAGTACTACAAACTGTGGAGAGTCCTCACCTATCTATAACACAAATCTGATACTTCCTATTTAGGCCTATGATGTGAATTGATATTTTTGGCATGGTAATTTAAAGTGGAAGAAAAAAAAAACCCAAATATTGAACAAGGAGGAGAGACTATTGTGCCCAAAATGACAGATGAACAAAAAAGTTAGTGTATTAGAATGAATTTTAAAAGTATCTCAAGAATGGAAGAAAAAATATCCAATGTACTCAGTACTATTATGAAACCAGTTCACAATCACTCACACTTGAATATGAAGAATAGATCACAACTACGGCCCAGGATGAAGGAGGGAGGATGAAGGAGTGGGAGGGGAGGGGGAAGGTCAGCTCGAGGGAGGGCGAATGGTGGGATCACACCTGTGGTGCATAATGCAAGATCTATTAGTGTAGAGTATAAACTCTTAACACACTAATTAAGTAAATGAGATAAGGTATATATTAACCAGTGTGATGCAAATGCTCCTAATTTTGTATGAAATCAGCACGTTGTACCCCATAAATGCATGAATGTATACATGAAAAAAAAGTTTAACTAAAACTAAGTTTAATTATAAGAAAATGTTTCTACATTGACAATTTTAAATAAAATATGAGGGTGAAGGGAAAATATTAAGTATAAATAAATAAAGTCATGGTGAATAGTTTATATCTGGGTATCTAAACCTGACAATAACCCATAAACAAAAGAAAATGAGAGCGCTGCGATTCCTGAGGGAGATCAGAAAACTACGGACCTAAGCCACAAACAGCTCGCAGCTGCTTTTCTTTCTCCCAGGAACTAAGGATTATTTTTACACTTTGGAGTCCTTACAAATTATGAAAAGAAAAATATTTTTGATTAATATAAATGTGTTTTCTCTCTTATTTAGATAAGTATTTATACCTATCCTTGATTTTGCCACTTGGGTAGCAACATCTAAAATATTAACTAATTTGTCCTTTACAGAGGACAAAAACAGACAAGGAAAAAAAAAAGCCAACCTGTGGTTTACATTCAGGCCTGGAACTGGAGAAAATTCCTATAACCACATTGCCAGGAGCTAGGGTGTTAGACAGAACTAATTCAGACAATTAACAAAGATGTTTCTTGCACAAATCTCTAATTGGAAAAATGGTACAGTGTCTACATACACACACACACACACACACACATATTTCTTATTATAGTTATTTTAGGTCGGCATATGAAAGAATTTGATTTATTATTCACTAATATAAAAACTACACATTTTGGGGAGAACAAGATACTACATAATTAATAAGAAGATAATATTCTAAGTCAATTTATGATTTTTTTAATGTCAAGTTTCACTAGTAATAAAGGAAAAATTATTGGGAGAATATTTTTTCCTTTTCAAAAAATTTTTCCCCATTTTTTCACATGGATAACCTTGAGAAGTTAAGGTATAAATTGTAGACATTAATAATCAGCTACTGTGTTCTGTAAGAGTTTGGCTACAATCAAGCACAATCTCTAGATTACATATTTTGAGACCAGAGAGCAAATCTGAAAAGGTAAAGATAATTTACCAATTAAACTTTTAAATTTAAAGAAAATAGGGACTCCCACCTAATGTATGTTTCAATTATAAACTGGGGAAAATGCTAAATAAATAAAGACATAGGCAATACATTTATTTTTCGGAAGGGAAGGCATGATACATGACTCAAATATTTTTAACGTAAAGGTGACTTTCAAAGAACAGCTCAGTATTTTGTTTTTTCTACTGTTTAATCCTTATAAGCTGATGATCAAGATTGTAGCTGGTATCAGATAAGGTGTCCCCTGAGGACTCTGCTAATACAGCATATTCAAGTCCCTACTTAGACATACCTATTTATAAAACAATTATATTATAAAAATTATAATTTAATATGTTGATTTTAATGGGCTTCAAGACATAGCACAAAGAAACTAAAATTCATTTGTGGTTATGCATTACAGTAGCTACTTCTCTAAAATAACTTCACAGGATATTTCTGCTTTTCTCCTCTCTCAGTCTCTCTCTTTTCAGAAGTCAGAGGTGAAGAGTTTGCTATGTTCATTTTATCTCATCTCATTAATTGTTTCAATGGTCTGTGCTTTTACTTTAGGGTCTTTTTGTGTCACAAAAATGAAATAGAAATAAAGCAAAATTTCCGCAGTTTATACTGGTTAATAATGCATTTTCTATAACACTTAGAATTAATTTATAAGTATTTCTTCTTTATAAGTAGAAAAGATAACGCATCACAATTAAGTCTAGAAGAAGCTATGACTTCTCTCTCAAACCCTTGTTTCTGAAATGGCTTTCATGTCTGAGTTGTTATCCATCTCCAGATCAATGGAACTAAATCCCAAATTTTCAGAATGAGAAGATAACCTTGATGCAGAGGATACATGGGGAAAGTGTATTAGCTACTGCAGTTGAATATATAATTACCCAAAGACTGGTAATGATAAATTCAAACGCTATATTTTCATGTATAAATATAACGTCAACTGGTTATCTGTCTAATTCGGAGTAAACATCTGAGTTCTTACTAGGAGCACAAAGCACCATTCTGACAAGACTCCTGCTTCTTTTCCACCCTTCCTCTCCCTGTGTGTCCATGCAAGTCTACTCAGCACCCTGCCAGCAAGCCACGGGCCATCCTGCTTCAGGGCACTGTCTCTAGCCCTGCTATCCAAGATGTTGTTCTCACCACACACTCCTGGCTTGCTCTCTTACTTTCCTCAAGTCTTAATAAACCGGTCACTTTCCCTACAAGGTCTGCCCACCTTCCTTTTCTACATTTCACCCTCCATCCTTGATCCTTCACCCCTACATTTCCTGCAGTGTTGGGTTTCCTTTGTATTCTCTATAGTTTTCTTACTTATTTAGTTAATTGCCTCCCTTTCTCAGTAGAATATAAGCAGAATGAATGCAGGGACTTTTCCCTGATGTGTTCACTGATGAATTTCTGATGCTGGGAAAGCATGCATTCTGTGGCATATAATAATTAAGTATTTGCAAAAGAAGGCAATGAATAGTATCCTGATATCTCAAGAATTACTCGTTGATGTGACACCATTATAGGAGGCACAGTGAGTGAGTTGATTCAGATTTTTATTTTGAAATTTATATAAAGATAAATGACCATATATAGGCCATTATGAAAGTTTTGAGATACACAAAAATCAAGAAATGTAAAATATAGGTGGATGGAAACAAATGAAGCCCTCTCAGCGACAATGAGGAGCTGGGCAAGTTGAAGGTTGCACAGGTGAATCAGGATTCTGTCAACTATGTTTATTGGAAGTGAACTAATGGATCATAGCACAGACTGTCTCAAAACTTCCATAATGACCTATGTGTCATAAGTCTGAAAGGCTAAATGGAACTGTTCCAAGTACAGCATCAGGACTCTGGGCTCTCTCACCACCTTTTGTTCTTTTTCCTTCACTGTTTGCCCCTGATCAATTTCATTCTCATGTGTTTTCTGGTGGCAATTGTTTAGCAGTTCCTTGGATGCTGAGGTCCAGGAAAGCATTGTTCCCAAGGGTGCAAACTGAAGCTAGGGGAAAGGCTGTGGTTGTTTTGCCTGGTCCTTGTGTCTATTTCCAAACCACTGATGATGAACACTGGTTGTATCAAAAGACAAAAATACAACAAATTTTGTTTTATCAAATCATAGCTGTGTACACTAATGCATTTATAAGGTACAATGTGCTGGTTTTATATAAAATTTGAAAATCTTACATCAAACTGGTTAACATAGTCTTCACCGTACTTCCTGAATTATTCTGTTAAGACATTTATACTCTGCACTTAGGAGCACAAGTTGGGGTGAGGATGTGGAGAAGTTAGAGCTCTCCTACCAGTGTGGTAGTAAGGTAAAATGGTAGAGCTTTTGTGGGAAACACTTTGGAAGTTCCTCATGAAAGTAGACGTAGAGTTACCATAAGACCTAGCAATTCCAAGTCTAGGGATATCCTCAAGACAAGGGAAAACATAGGTTCACACCTTGAACACCAACGTTCATAGTGACCTAATTCTCAATGTACAAAAAGGAGGAGCAATCTAAATGTGCACCACCTGACCTGACAGATGGATAAAGAAAGAAGGTCTACCCATTGTGGTATAGTAAACAGTCAGGAAAAGGAATGAAACAATGTTACATGGTACCACATGGAAGAAATAATAACTGAAGGCAAACAGACACGAAAGTCCACATATTGTGTGATTCCATTCATAAATATCCGACAAGGCAAATAGAGAAACTTGGGATATTTATTAGTGGTTGACTTGAGCTGGGGCATTTAGGGAAAATGGCTAACGTATGTGGGGTTTCATTTTGAAGTGATTAAAATGTACTATAACCAACTGTGATGTTATTTGCACGTATCTATGACTGTAATAAAAACTGCTGAAGTATAAAAAAATACAACAAAGTTATCTTAAATATCTCAAATGGTACATTGCAATTCTAGAATATGACAACACTTCATTCCATAATTAGAAAAAGTTTTCCAATGAGTACAGCAGAATGGGCTAGCTTTATAGACAGAAAAAGAGATGATGATGGCTGAAACAAACAAGAAGTTGATTGGTCATTTCTAAGTTACTTTGTAGGGTGGGAATTGGGAGACAGAACAATAGAAAAAATAACTGGTTCTGTGTTTGAAATTGTGAATTGTGCAGTGATAAATATTATGGTGCAAGTGTCTCTTTTGTATAATTATTTCTTTTCTTGGGGCAGACACGCAATAGTGGGATTGCTGGATCGAATGGTCGGTCTACTTTGAGTTCTCTGCGGGATCTCCAGGCGCTTCCATGGCAGCTGCACTGGTTACTTCCCACCAGCGGTGTATCATCATTACCTTTCCCTGCATAGACACGGACAAAGGCTGGTTTGTGATTGGTTAACATCAGATTACTTCAGGTTAAAAAAGATTTACATACATTTGAAAATAAAGAAAGCACTTACACATTTTCTCATGTAAACCATCTAAGAAAAGGGGGAAAGAGTTCTTCCTTTATTTTCATCCAGGAGACCTAGCGTTTTATTTTTTTTAATTTGTATTTGTCCTTACCAGGTGAGCTTTGAAAAATGACCAAGAAGAACTATATTAAATAAAAAAGTACTTTTCTGTGCAGACAATTATAGCAAGTGGATTTCTTTTGGGAAACAGTGTGCATTGTTGAAGGGAGAGAGAAGGTCATAATCACTTAGAAGGCAGCATCTCGTAAACACTAAGCACTTTAGCCCAGAAAGATTCCATGAGTGATGTTGAATAATGACAGAAAACTGAGTAGCTAACGGCCCTAAGAGAAAGTTCGTAACCATATTATCCACACAGAAATAGACCTATAAATTTCATTTTATATTGAACATTTATAATGTTCTTAGGGAACTTACTATAAAGGTTGCTATGCTAAATTTACCTAAAAATTTTAAAAAAGAATAGATGCCATTGTCACAGTATGCCCCTTTTTAATTTTTTTTCTCTAAAGGTCTTCAACTTTTAGTTTTTATTTTCACAAATGTAATAAGAATTTCTGGTTGCAGTGTCAGGAAGCGCTAACACGCAAAGTCTTTATACTGCAAACTAATAGAAAATCAATTCAAAATAAAACCAGAATAATAACTACATAATCTCTCTAAGGAAAGGAAAAGAAACTGAAAAAGAAAGAAAGAGTAATATCAAAAGGAATAAAAGAAGAGAGGGAGGGAGGAGGAGAGGAAGAAAGGACGGAAAGAAGATTCTATTTGCCAAACTAGAAAAGAAAAAGCAGATGACACAAGCCCAGAACAGTAAAAATGAGGAAATTTTTCAGCCCATGGTAATATCAAAACAGGCAGTCCATCATTTTGGATATTGTAACTTTAATGCTGAGAGAGAGAGAATTTGGAGGTATGGAGGGGGTTTAAAGCTGAAAAGTTTTAACTTCTGGGGATCTAAAAACCCTTGAGATACCGAGTATACAAATGAATAGCCAGACCACATATAAAATTAGAATTCTCACCTACAATCTTTGTAACATCCAGCAGAGGAAGCCAAGCCACAAACTCTGCAACACTCAGTCTCCAGCAGTTATGCCTCAGGCATTAACTGCCAACTTTTCTAATTATTTACTCTTTCCAGCTCAAGAACAAAGTCAAATATGTTTTCAAACCAGTCATATAGGAGGCCCAACATTAAGTTAGGCTGAAGCCAGGCTTCCTTATGCCAGGAAAGTCCAACCAGACCATACCTGAGACTTTCCTTTTATCTCTAATGAAGTTTTCCAACTCTCCTACCTGCCTTTGAGTCTCCTGTTAAGGCAAGTGATAGTGGCTGACTTCCTTCCCACAGACAGCTCTGAATAAATAGGCTTTGATTGTTTTCCTTTGGGTGGTCTTTGTTTGTGCCCACATACTGCAGGTCTTGGCAGAGATAACTGTCCATTCACCCTAGGTACTTAGGAATTTTAAAACACTTTCTGTATGCAGAACTGCAAAAAAAAATTAACTCACTCCAATGAAGAACCATTTATTCATTTTTTTTCCAGTTCCACCAAATAGACAAATTTTCCACAAGCATTACCAAAAAAAAAAAAAAGAAAAGAAAACAAGCTAACCAAGAAAATATAGGTAATGAGTTTTTCTTGCATTATATCAATTGTTTTCTCTCATATTTGGACCTTGGATTTGTGTAGATTTTTCAATGCGAGCCAATTCTTTACTTGTTAGTTCTTTCAGCATATCCTTGATTGTCCCTTCACACCCTAAAATTGCATTTGTGCATGTTTTCCTTCTCCCTTTGCTATTGAATGAAAAGAACTTCCTATCTAAGTCTCTCCTAGGAGCAGAAATTCATAGTGGGAGTTGTGGGACGCTAGACGGGATAGGTACTATCCAGTTAGCATTCCCTTGAAAGCTCTGGACTCTTGAAAGATCTCAGAATGAAACTAAGCCTCTTGCATTTTACTATTGTTGTATATAGGGTGAGGTTTTTGTTTCACTTTAGAAAAAAATAATCACAAATTGCCCTCCCTTTGCTTCAAGCCTGTGTTCCACCTGGGAATGGGAGAAGGGGGAAATACAAACTGATTCAGCTTGCTGGATTTGTAGTATTTCCTGAGCTCTCTGTCCAGTCCTGCTCATACCTCGGTTCTCTGCAGTCATTAGCACAAAGCTCCTCTTATGTCCCTGGCATTGGTCCCATTAACCACCATATGATGTGGTCCAGAGATACTCAATATATATTCTAGGAATCCTGGCTTTGGTGATCGCCACATCCTTCTGCACTTACACTCTTCATTAAATGTGACTAATTCTCTAATAAATGGTAGATTAAAATGATCATCACCTAATCAATATCTTCTGTACATTATTAGGAGTATCTTCCCATCTGTACCTTTAAATTTATTTTTCATACAATAATCAGTATATAGAAAGGCAAGCATTCATGGGCAATCTTCATCAGGAACCCAAAAGTGCTTTATCATACCCATTTTAATGCTATCTATATCTTAAGAGGAGTTCCTCCCTCCTTTCCTGATGTTAAAGAATAAGCTTCGTCTTAGAACATGTCCGGGCAAAATTTGCACCAAATAAATTTGAACGAGCAAGGAGCTGTTATTCCAACTATTACAGGGGAAGAGAATGTCCAGAGTTCAGTATGAACTCAACCCAGCCGAAATGCCAGGTGGGAGACGTTCAAGAATTGGGGCAAGACAATCATGGTTCGTACATGTTTACTAGCTTTTATCCAAAAGAAATATAAACAGTTTTCTATCTATCTGACAGGAGAAAATTTTAGAACCTGGATTAAGGTACCCTCAGGAGTTAGGCTCCTGTCTTCCACAGAAAGTGAGAAATAGGGGTGATATCATTCTTCCTGTTCACATTTCAGGGAGATAGCTCCCAGATCACTGAAAAATACAGTCCTGGATCGATGCCCAGCAATGGGAATGCAGAATCAAATAGGAGGTCTAGGTTAAGTTTTTTCAGCTTTCTCTATACTTCCTTCCAAAAAGGTTGTATTAGTTTGTGCTCCCACCAGCAGTGTAAAAGTGTTCCTTTCTCTCCAGCATTCGTGCCAGCATTTGCAGTTTTGAGATTTTGTGATATGGGCCATTCTCGCTGGGGTTAGATGATATCTCAGGGTGGTTTTAATCTGCATTTCTCTAATAATTAGGGAAGATGAGCATCTTTTCATGTTTGCTAGCCATTCGTCAGTCATCTTTAGAGAAGGTTCTAGTCATGTCTCTTCCCCATTGATGTATGGGTTTGTTGGCTTTTTTCATGTGGGTTAACTTATGTTCTGTATAGACCCTAGTTATTAAGCTTTTGTCTGATTCAAAATATGCAAATATCCTTTTCCGTTGGTCGGTTGTCTGTTGCCTTGGTTGTTGTCTCCTTAACTACAGGATGATTGTTTTCTTAGTGGTCTGGATCTCTGGTAGATTAAAAAAAAATTAAACAGTTTTGGGAGAGTCAATGACAGTGCTGGTGGGGAAAGTCAAAAAGAGCTTGAGTCTTCTTCAGCCCGTCTAACATATCAAAATGTCATATCTTGGAGTAAAAATGTTTCTAATTTCTTTCAGGTTCATAGCAAAGGAACAGGGTGAGGTCAGTGAATGAAAAATTATTACGAGGAAATATAAGGTTAGGAAGATTCTTGTTAGATCAACTCAATAGGATTCTTGGTGAAGGTAGACCAGAGTGATAGGATATTGAGGGTTGTGATAAGGAATTTGAACAGATGGAAAACTATCCAGGGTGATTAGACACCAAAATGGGGGACTCTTTCTCTCCCTTCCTTCCTTTCTTTTCCTTTTCTTCTTCTTCTTCTTCTTTTTTTTTTTTTGTACTGCTAGACTATGTGGGGGAAAAGGGAGGATTTTTGTTAAATTGACTGAGCTGGATTCTTGCTAAAACTGGACTAGGCAGGCTAGGTGTAGAGCACAAGGCTGAAGCCTAAGAATAGGGTTCAGAAAACCTTGATCAAGTTTGGTCAAGGAGAATCTTTCCCAGTATAAAGGACAGCAAATGGAAAAAAAAAATCCAAATGTTGTGATGAGAGAAAGGCCTAAAAAAGGGTAAAAAATGTTTTCTCTCTCTCTAAAACCTCCTTCACTCTCTTTGGAAATTAAAATCTGCATCTTCTGCCTCAGGCCAGTGCTTGGAAGGGACAGGTGAACGCCCTTTGTTCTTTGTACAATAGGAGATGGCTCAAGGGAAGGACAGCAGATGGACATCACAAGATTGCTTTAGCCAGAGATGTGATAAATCAGAACCATCAACTGTAATTGAACACCAGTCGCCTGAAGCTGAAAACCTCCCCCTTACGATCTCCATATTTCTGCTCAGAGGCTAGACATTGGTACTTTAAGATGGGAGTCTACCTCCTCATTTGTCAGCAAATTTATAAACTTCTCTTTCCTTTTCTTCAAACCACTTGTCCTCATTGTTCTGATGCAGCCTCAGGGACACATGTTTAATGTTTTGTAATACTGTCATTATTCTCGGATGATATAATTATTTGTGTGGAAAACACAATAGAATCTATAGATAAATTTCTTTCTTTCTTTTTTTTTTTTGTGACAGAGCCTCAAGCTGTCACCATGGATAGAGGGCTGTGGCATCACAGCTCACAGCAACCTCCAACTCCTGGGCTCAAGCAATTCTCCTCCTCCGCCTCCCAAGTAGCTGGGACTACAGGCACCTGCCACAATGCCTGGCCATCATTTTTTGGTTGCAGCCGTCATTGTTGTTTGGCCGGCCCGGGCTGGATTCGATCCCACCAGCTCAGGTGTACGTGGCTGGCGCCTTAGCCCGTTGAGCCACAGGCGCTGAGCCCATAGATAAATTTCTAGAGGTAATTTGACCAAGTAGCTGGATGTAATATTAATACACAAAAATCAGTTGAATTTTCACATAACTGAAGAACACGAATAGAAAGTACTATTTAAAACATTATCAGATAGAATGAAGTATCTATGGTTAAATCTAACAAAATTGGTTCGATATCTCTATAGTCAAAATTATGAATTTACTAAGAGGTATTAAAGAAAGTGAAATTAAATGTTCATAATAGAAAAAATTAATATTAATGATGACAAGTTTATCCCCCAATCAATGTATTCAAACTAATCCCAAACAAATCTCAAAAAAAGTTTTCAAGAAACTTGTTCAGAATACTTAAAAACCTTATTTTTTTTTTTGTGAGACAGTCTCAAGCTGTCACCCTGGGTAGAGTGCCTTAGTTTCACAGTTCACAGTAACCTCAATCTCTTGGGCTTAAGCAATTCTCTTGCCTCAGCCTCCCAAGTAGCTGGGACTGTAAGTGTCCGCCACAACTCCTGGCCATTTCTTCTGTTGAAGTAGTCATTGTTGTTCTAGGTAGACTGGGCAGGATTTGAGCCCACCAGCCTCAGTGTATGTGTCCGGTGCCTCACCTACTGAGCTACAGGTACCACCAAGAATATTTAAACTTTTTTTTTTTTTTTTTTTTTTTGAGACAGAGCCTCAAACTGTCACCCTGGATAGAGTGCCGTTGCATCACAGCTCACAGCAACCTCCAACTCCTGGGCTTAAGAGAGTCTCCTGCCTCCGCTTCCCAAGTAGCTGGGACTACAGGTACCCTACACAACACCTGGCCATTTTGGGTTGCAGCTGTCATTATTTCGCAGGTCCAGGCTGGATTTGAACCCACCAGCTCAGGTGTACATGGCTGGAGCCTTAGCCGCTTGAGCCACAGGCACCGAGCCAATATTTAAAATTTTTATGTGGAAGTATGAAGACCTAAGAACACCCAAGCATTTCTAAAGTGACCAGATACCAGAATTCTAGTAATTAAAACAATGATGTACTGTCAAAAAGATAGACTGATTCACCAATAGAATAGAGAGCCCAGAAATAGATCCATGTATATATGTTAGATGTGAGATCAGTGGGAAAGAAGATGTTGTTTTTTAAATAGAGCTGGTTGGGGGAGGTTATCAATAAAAAATCAATGAGGCACCAGTAGCACAGTGGTTACTGCGCCAGCCACATACACTGAGGGTGGTGGGCTTGAACCTGGCCCAGGCCAGCTGAACAACTGCAACAAAAAATAGCCAGGCATTGTGGTGGGCACCTGTAGTACCAGCTACTTTGGGAGGCTAACGTAAGAGAATCATTTAAGCCCAAGAGCTGGAGGTTGCTGTGAGCTGTGATGCCACAGCACTCTCCCTAGGGCCACAGAGTGAGACTCTGTCTCTAAAAAATAAAACATAAATTTAAAAAAAAGGTGGAAATACAAGTCACATCTTGAGTGAAGGTATTTACTCTACATACAGGAAACAAGAAAGTACCAGATTTAAAACTCTTACAAATCATAAAAAGAACATGCCCCAATAGAAAAATGGAGTAGCCCTTTTTTTGTTGTTTTTGCAGTTTTTGGCCGGGGCTGGGTTTGAACCCACCACCTCCGGCATATGGGGCCAGCGCCCTACTCACTGAGCCACAGGCACTGCCCCACCATTTTTCTAAACAATCAAAAGGCCTACTAAAGACAACTTGAGACCAACAGAATCTATGTCTCCTCTCTCTTTTTATTTTTTGGCAGTTTATTCAAAGGGTAAACAGAAATAATTCACTGTCTCTTGTTAATACTATGTGAAAATCTTGTTCAAAAGAGAAAACCTAATTCTACCTTTGTATCAATATATTATTAATATTAAACTTATCTCAATATATTAAACTTCGTTTAAATAAAACCTTATAAAGCAATCTCAATCAGGTTTAACCATACAAGATAAAATTTCCATAAACCTTGTACAACCTCCTATCGTTTTTTCTTTTTTCTTTCTTTTTTTTTTTTTGAGACAGAGTCTCACTATGTTACCCTCAGTAGAGCGCTGTGGTGTCACAGCTCACAGCAACCTCAAACTCTTGGGCTTAAGCGAGTCTCTTGCCTCAGCCTCCCGAGTAGCTGAGACTACAGGTGCCTGCCACAACACCCAGATATTTTTTGATTGCAGTTGTCATTGATGTTTGGCAGGCCCGGGTTGGGCTCAAACCCGCCACCTTTGGTGTATGTGGCCGTTGCCCTATTCACTGAGCTATGGGTGCTGAGCCTCTCGTAGTTTTTTCATTCTCTTCTTTCCCCAATTTTCTGCATCCATTTAGTTTTATCTACCATTCTCATTTTATTTCTGAAATTTAAAATACCTTTTAGGCCAGACACAGTGGCTCACACTTATTATGCTAGCACTCTGAGAGGCTGAGGAGAGTGGTTTGCTTGAGCTCAAAAATTTAAGACCAGCCTGAACAAGAGCGAGACCCTGTCTCTACAAAAAAAAAAAAAAGAAAGAAAGAAAAATTAGCTGGGTATTGTGGCAGGTGCCTGTAGCCACAGCTGCTTGCGAGGCTGAGGCAAGAGGATTGCTTGAGCCAAAGAATTTGAAGTTGCTGTGATCTATGACACCACTGCACTCTACCTAGGGGTGATAGAGTAAGACTCTCTCTCAAAAATAAATAAATATTGGCTCAGCGGGTTCAAACCCGGCCCCGGCCAAACTGCACACACACAAAAAAATAGCCGAGTGTTGTGGCGGGCGCCTGTAATACCAGCTACTTAGGAGGCTGGGGCAAGAGAATCACTTAAGCCCAAGAATTTGAGGTTGCTGTGAGCTGTGTGACTCCACAACACTCTACCCAAGGTGACAGAGTGAGACTCTGTCTCTACAAAAAAAAAAAGAGTCACACAAATAATTTCCACTGCTGTGCTTATTCCAATAGCGACTCAATCCATGGTTTTCTTCATGGAAAGCCCTGAGGGGGAAATTGTCCAGGTTTATTAGTTTTTACAAACCAACAGGTGTTCCTGTAGAGGGCACAGAAGGGGCAGCCCCTGTGATCCCCCCTAAATTCACACCCAGGAATAGGCTAAGATAGCAAAAGACTCCTGTGCCTCAGATGGTTGAGGACAGTGTTGGTTTCCCACAAATTTATGGGGGAAGGGGTGTCACTCGTTGTAAACCTATTAATCCGTGACGCTGGATAGGCCCTCCTGGGATTGGGTTTCCCCAGGACTAACCAGGACCCAAGCTTGAATGTCCCTCATAGATGGGAGTTCTGAGGACAAACTCACCCAGGAGCTTGGTAGGCTCTGAACAAAGAGTGTGCTGCTCTAACTCTTATGCGTCTTGGGTTCCCAGGCATGTGAAGACTGGCCACCAAACAGTGGAGACCAAGAGAAAATGCTCCACTTAGTCACCAGTCAGGCTTTTAAGAACATAAAAAAAGCGAGAGGGGACCCTAGGCCAGTCTTTCTTTCAGGGACCTACAACAAGGTTTTTGCTTTTTTCCTTTTGAGACAGAACCTCAAGCTGTCACCCTGGAGAGAGTGCTATGGCATCACAGCTCACAGCAACCTCCAATTCCTGGGCTCAAGCGAGTCTCTGCCTCCGCCTCCCAAGTAGCTGGGACTACAGGTGCCCGCCACAACGCCCAACCATTTTTTGGTTGCAGCTGTCATTATTGTTTGGCGGGCCTGGGGGCTGGATTCGAACTCGCCAGTTCAGGTGTACGTGGCTGGCGCCTTAGCCCGTTGAGCCACAGGCGCCAAGCCTACAACAAGGTTTTTATAAATAGATGCTAGCCTTGTCAGATTGAAAAACTGACCCGTCTCCAGGGCCAGCTTGAACAGCTTATCAGGGTTTTAGGCCCATGTTCTACCCTACCAGACCCCTTTTTATGGCAGAACAACATGGAAAGACAAAGAAAAGACTATTCTGGGAGGAAAAGGATCTGACAACATGAATATTTATACCAAAAGTCCGCCCGAATCACTATACCCAAGACTAGTCCCACAAATCCTTTTCTCCCATTAATCAAGCTTTTGGAGATGAAAAAGAGGCAGTGATTTTTACCATTCACTACACCAGATTTCATAGAAAGAAAAGCAAGAGCCAGGCTGATAAGAGTTTCTCATTTGCTTTTTTAATTTTTTTCTTTTCTTTCTTTTTTTTTTTTTTTCTTCCTTTAGCGATACTCTTGCCCTAGGCCTCCCAAGTAGCTGAGACTATAGGCGCCCACGACAATGACCAGCTTTTTTTGGTAGAGACAGGTTCTCACTCTGGCTCACTCCAGCTCAGGATGGTCTCGAACCTCTGAGCTCAGGCAAGAAAAAAATAACCAAAAAATAAGCAGCAACAAAAAGAGTTTCTTACCTTCTGGCCAAGTTGGCAGACCCAGGCTTCCCTTGACTGAGACTTCTAGAAGAGCTGAGTGATTTTGGTGTCCTGCTCACAGTTATCATCGAGTGCTATCTTCTGATTAGATGTTTAATTCTTAGGTATTTATTGAATTAGTTAAAATATCTAATTAAGTAATTGAATAAAATAAAAGACAATATATGAACCAATGATGCAGCTGCATTATGACCCAGGACTTTGATGACTTCAATTCTGCACACGTACACAAACAAATAAACAATGGAATGAGGGAAGGAAGGAAAGTAGGAAGGAAAGATGAAAGATAAAAGGAAATAAGGTTAAGGCCTTGACACAAAAGTCATGTAACCCTTAGAGCTGTACCTGTAGAGAGGTTAGTCATGTTGGTGGGGTAATCATATTAGGCATCTACTTCTTCACTTCTTTCATCGCTTTCCCCCTTTATGCCATTTCAAAAATATAAGGCATCCATCTTTGCTCAAACTCTGTAGAACAGATGAGTTACCCAATTTCACAACCCATTTTCAGGGTCACACAACTTTCAAAATAGGAATGTGATGGGAAGAGTTGACTCTTATTTTATATCCAGTAGAAAGAGGGGGAAAGAAATCTTTTTGTAACAGCAGTTTAAAAGAGTGTTCAGGCTCAGCACCTGTAGCTCAAGTGGCTAAGGCACCAGCCACATACACCAGAGGTGGTGGGTTGGAATCCAGCCCAGGCTTGCCAAACAACAATGACAGCAACAACCAAAAAATGGCCAAGCATTGAGGCGGGCACCCATAGTCCCAGTTACGTGGGAGACTGAGGCAAGAGAATCGCTTGAGCCCAGGAGTTGGAGGTTGCTGTGAGCTGTGATGCCACAGCACTCTACCCAGGGCAATAGCTTGAGGCTCAGTTTTAAATAAATAAATAAATACATAAATAAAAAGAGTGTTCACAATTTTTGCTTTAAGAATCACCTTGGGAGGGGAGGAGCCAAGATGGCGATCTGTAGCCAGCTTTCCGCAGAGGTTCCCATCCAGAAGGAGAGTTAAAAGACAGAAATTCAGCAAGAAAGCTGATGGTTTGGATCTGAGCCAAAAGAAAGGGTCGAAGAGTGCACATCAACCCTGCTGGGGCGACCTGAGACCCCGAGGACACAAACAAAAAAGTACAGAGCACATCACCAAGCGGACAGGAGTCCCCTCCCCCATGAGAGAGGTTTGCAGTATACTCCATACAAACAAGCAAGCAGAGTTCGGATGTCCTTCCACTCTACCCCAGGGGAGAGACCCTCTAAAAACCATACCTCCTTCCCCTACTAGGGTGCTGTGGCGCTCTCCAGCCAGGCATAAGACTGTATATACTCTCTACCTACAAGTTGGAGTTCCTGGTATTCCCCTCCGCTCTCACCCCGAGGTCTGGGGGCCTGTTCCCCACAGAGTCCAGATTCTTGGAGACCTTCTGGAGGGGTGTGGATGGGTGTAGACTGTTGCTAAACTGTGCTGGTTTTCCAGCTTGGGAGTGGTGAGAGGGGAGTGAGCCGAGGGGAGACCTGGCTAGTGGGAAGATCTCCTGAGGCACAAGACTGAGACCAGCTCCAGGAACAATAGCTGGAGAGCTGCACCCCTGGGGATGTTTTGAGGAGACACTCCCAGTCTTCTGGGCAGCCAGGGGAAGCGGGCATGCCGGCAGAGCAGACCCAGCAACCAAGGCATGTGAATGATTTGCCTGGGGCAGTACCAGCCCAGACACAGCACAGGAATTAGAATACTCGCAGAGGGGCTGCTTTGCTTAACCTGGCCCTCAGGGGATGAAAGCTGAGACAAAGGGCTGGAACTCAGAGACTGAGTAAAACCCGTTGCAGCCCCAGTTTGATCAGGGAAAATAGCCTTGACAGAAATAAATTCTGCGAACTTGTTCTGTTCCAGCAGCAACATCAATCAGGGACAAGGCTGCAACTGAGTGAATTGCCCCAGCCCCTGTCAAGTACCCAGGTTGTCAGGCCTCACCTTCCCCTGCCAAACAGTGACAGAGAGTAGCAGACTGGTTGGGGAGCCACAGACTTCACTGTGACCTAGGCAGGTGCAAACCTCTGGAGCATATGCTCATTGGAGGAAATTGGATCACAACTGTTACCACCGACTGGGTGTGACAGAGGGGCAAGGTAGGGAAGGAGGCATCAACCTTCCCAGACTAATTTACTTGCTGGGGGGGAGGGTGCCCTCCTGAGCTCACAGAGCATCGAAGTGAATTATACAAGAGCTTCCAGCAGATCCCTGCTATATAGTTGCCAGAGACTTTTTTCATTCTTCCATTTGAGATCGGTGCTGGCTAGGACAATTGATTGAGACCTCTTCGACTGGGCTAATCACCCAAGGACTTTCCAAAGTGGTATCCTGGGTGTGTGGTA
Organism: Arctocebus calabarensis; assembly: GCA_963573935.1. Taxonomy (NCBI): domain Eukaryota; kingdom Metazoa; phylum Chordata; class Mammalia; order Primates; family Lorisidae; genus Arctocebus; species Arctocebus calabarensis. Next base: position 626 of record CAUYON010200419.1, on the reverse strand, counting down.
GTGGGAAGGTTTGATTTGGCTTTTTCAATTGTTGCCTGTGGGGGGGTGCGGCAACTTAACTCTGGTATTCCTTCACAGCTCAGATTTCAATCCAAAGTAACAGATTCTCTAGGGTAAGACAAAGACAAGCTGAAAATAAGACAGAGCCACTTAACCCCACCACACCAAGAAGGTCCCCAGTTTCGCAAGCAGTGGCTCTCTACGAGTCCTTGGCAAAACTCTAGGGGAAAAAGTACAGACACCAGTCCAAGCTTTTAAGCAAAGCACTGGTCAATCACTACTCCTAGAACTCCCAGCCCAAATTGTCCTTATCTACTTATCTAGCCAAACGGTGTAAAATTAATCATGGGGCGGAATCAATGGAAAATGGGAAATATGAACAACCAGACTAGGTCAACCCCCCTAGGAATAATCCCCCCAAGGAATAATCTGGCGGACACAACCGAGGATCCTGTGCATAAACAGATATCTGAAATGTCAGAAATTGAATTCAAAATTTGGATTGCAAACAAGATCAATAAAATAGAGGAAAAGTTGGATTTAGAAATTCTGGGTGCATTTCAAAAATTGTCTCAAGAAGTCAAGGAATTCAAAGACCAAATGACCAAAGATTTGGACACATTGAG
>CAUYON010200416.1:0-54455 GCA_963573935.1 Arctocebus calabarensis | reverse complement strand
TGGTTTCATAAATGTAGCTCTATAATTTACTAGGCTTTGGGTCCCCCAGGTCAAAGATCCTGTTTTATGGGTGGCACCTGTAGCTGAAAGGAGTAGGGTGCTGGCCCCATATGCCGGAGGTGGCAGGTTCAAACCCAGCCCCGGCCAAGAACTACAAAAAAATAATAATCCTGTTTTATTTCTCAAGACAATAAGCCTCTATCTAGTCTGCTAACAGGGGAAAGGCAGTTACCCAATAGTGTGAAATAGGGAAGGGGATCTAGTATCTAACTGCTCCTCCACCAGATTTGCCTTACGTCACCTTTATCTGAGAGCCACACACCCAGCCCCGCACCACCTGCACCTGCACCCGCAGCCCCACAGGTGTCCATGGCAGCTGCCTTCTGAGCACTGTTTAGATTGTGTGGTTAACACAGAATTGTTCTACAGCGTTCTCTGCTTCAGACACGCTTCCTAGAGCCCACTACTTGATTGTTAGTTTCTTTTCCCATTCTCTGCATCAGTTTACGTCTTTTAAAGAAAATCCCTTTACTATAATTTTAGCGAGATTTCCAGGGGAGTCAAACCAGATACACACACTCAAGCGCTCTCTAACTAGAATGCTCTGCTACTCTATCCACACGGGTTTGGGTACTTTTTTTAGGAAAACTCTTCTCCCCTTCTGACTTTACAGTTTGCTCTTCCTAAGTGGGGCACGCGTCCCAGGCGACTTCAGAAACACCGAAAAAGCCCCATCAAACCATCGTCAGACCACCTGCTCTGGAAGGCTGGGTTCGGACGCGGCCGGGTTCGCGGCCCCCAACTGCAAACGGGGACGGTAACTGCGCCCCGGGGACGCTGTGGCTTCAGCGTGAGGATTCAGAAACTGATTTTCGTGACGACCACGTAAGTTTTCAATGTACCTAGTGGTCATTTCGCGCTAAGGAATCAAAACGCCGCAGCGTTCAGAGTTCAAGGCTCCCGCGGGTCCGAACAGTACGAGGGTGAGAACTCGGGACGCGGCGTCGCAGGGCCCCGCACCCCACCCGGCAGAGCGGACGAGCCCCCGCAGCTGCTCCCGCGGGCCCCGAACTTACACCGAACGCCTCCGGCCCGGCCGACAGCCCCCGTCGGGCGCGCTCCCGTTCCCCTGGAAAGCCAACCTCACTTGGCGGCGACCGCCGCGGCCGCACTTACCGGGAAACGCGAAATCGGTCGCCGACACCTAACCGCCCTCACTCCCTTCAGGGAGCGAACTAGCACACTCGAAGCAACCGCCTCGCCGCCCCCGCGAGCGCGAGCCGCTACCGCGCACGCGCACGCCGGCCGGCCGCGGGGCACGCTGGGAGCGGGAGTTTTCCCGCCAGCCGGCGCTCGGGGGCGGTTGAGCGCGCTGGCCGGGTCGCCGCCGCTGCGGGCACGCGGAGCACTGCAGCTCCAACTGTAGCCAGCTCCAGGCCTTTTCCCCTCGGGGACCCTCCCTGTGCCAGCCACCAGTCTAACGGTTACTCGGGTCAAAAGTCCGGCTAGTCTGTCGCTCGCCACCTGATCCGTTACTCCGCTCGGCTCTACTTTTAAATAATCGCGGGATGCATCCATTGCTCACTCTTCTGCCAGGCTCGACCAAGCCCCACCATCAGCTGTGCTGGGATCATTGAAAGTCACCCCTCGTTACACCCTCGGCCCGGCGTCCTGACCGTGTCAGCGACGCAGCAGCCAATTGGGAGGGTCGCGTGGAGAGGAACCCCCCGCCCAGGCCCCTCCCGCCGGTCATGGAAGCGAAGGCCACGGGCCGGCTGCACCTGACCGGTCCCCGCCCCTCCTTCAGCCTCCGGCAGCCCGGCCTCCGTGCTGTCCTCACCCCACCCCCGGGCAGGCCCCCCTGCAGGGCTATGTCCTGGCTGCCTCCTCTCCTCCGAGAGACCCCAGGGGGCCGCGGCACCTTGGTCACCCGCCAGTCACCTGCCGTGTCCTCGGCGGGTCTTGCCTAATCGCCAACCCGGCACCGAGCACGCTGTACGTGTGGCTGCGGCTCCCGCACCAACACTGGGCGGTCTGGGCTGTGTTTCTGATTGTGGATTTTACCTGCCACTCTCCTTGTGTGTGAATAACGCCTGGCAAATATCCTTTGAATGAACGAACCTTCCCCCAGGGAAGTTGGTACCTGCCCGGTTCTGTCACAGGACATAGAAGGGATACATTTCAGAGAACACCTGTCACCTGTGGTCGGCGGCTCCGGCGCCAGCCACATACACCGGAGCTGGCGGGTTCAAACTCAGCCTGGGTACCAGACAATGACAACTACAACCAAAAAATAGCCGGGCATTGTGGTGGGCGCCTGGAGGCCCAGCTACTTGGGAGGCTGAGGCAGGAGAATCGCTTAAGTCCAAGAGCTGGAGGTTGTTGTGAGCGGTGATGCTACTGCACTCTACAGAGGGTGACAAAATGAGATTCTGTCTCAAAAAAAAAAAAAAAAAGAAAAGAAAACCACCTGTCATTTATCACAACTGTTTCCTCAAATTACAAAGTCTTAATTAACACCCCTTTAAGGGTTCCGTTTTCTACTTGTACTTTATTAACACCCCTTTAAGGGTTCCGTTTTCTACTTGTACTTTAAAAAAAACTTTATTTACTTGCCATAAAATTCACTCATTGAAGTGTACAATTCAGTGGTTTACAGTAATTTCACAATCATTTGTAACCGTCACCATAATCTAATTTTAGAGCATTTCCATTAGCTCCCAAAGAAACCTGTGCTTTCTTTAGAGCATTTCCATTAGCTCCCTCTTAGCTCTGGGCCACCACCAACAATTTTAGAGCATTTCCATTAGCTCCCAAAGAAACCTGTGCTTGTTTTTCCTCACTCCCTACTCCTCCTCTTAGCTCTGGGCCACCACCACCATTTCCGTCTCTATAGATTAGTCTTTTCCAGACATTTCACATAAATGGACTCGGACCAGACAGGGACTTTGTATCTGGCTTCTTGGCGCCAAGAATAATGTTTTCCAGGTTCATCTGTGTAGTGGCGTGCATCAGCACTTTGTTGCTTCTCCTGTTGTTTCTCACTAGTATTCAGCAACTTTGTGTATCCATTCACCAGCTCGTGGACGTTTGGATTGTCTCCACATTGGAGCTATGATGAATAATACAGCTGCACCATTTGGAGAGACAGAAAGCAGAGCAACAACGCAAACGGATTTGAGGAGGCCAAGCTGCTGGCTGGAAAGACCCAGGGAGGAGGCCCAGCACAAGAAATGTAAGGAATGCAGCTCTAGAAGCCAGAAAAGGCAAGCAAACGTTTTCTCCCCTTAGAGATTCCAGAAGGAACCAGCCTTACCAACATCTAGACATTGGCCCAATGAAACGGATATTGGAGTCTGAACTCCAGAACAGTAAAAGAATACATTTGTCTCATTTTTGACCACCCCATTTGTGGTTGTGTCATAGCCATGATAGGAAACTGCTCTAAAAGCTTTATTTATAGATCACAATTTGAATGTCATGTATTTCACAAGTTATGAAATATTGTTGTTCTTTTGATTTTTTCCAACCACTTCTTAGTTTGCAGGCTGAACAAATACTGGTGATGGCCCAGGTTCGGCCTGTGGGCTATAGTTGGAAATATCCTAAATTAAATATTAGCACAATTAATTCAGCCACGTATTAAAGTAATAATATATAATGACCTTGGTGTTTTTATAATGTTTCACACTCAGAATGCTATTAATGTAATCCATTACAGATTAATGCAGCAAAAACAAAACAAAATCAACCAACATCATGAACATGGCAATAGATGCCTGAAAAATATTTAATAATATAATGCCCTTCCTTTTAAAAAGCCTTTAGTTAGTATTAAATTTAAAATTTGATGTTTTAATAGTGGTTGTTTACTATAAACCACAGCAAACATTTTACTTAACAGTGAAAAATCTGGAGCATCTTTGATGACCCAATCTAAAGTAGCCACCACTATCCAACCTAGTAGAGCAACCCAGTTGCTCTCTGTAATACCCTCTTTTTATTTATCGCGATTAATAATTATCTTGTTTCTTTATTTTTTACTTTTTTATTTTAATTCTTTTTCCAGAATAGAAAGCAACTGTTCACTGTTGGATCCTCAGAGCTTAGTACAATGTCTGCCATATCAGGTACTCAATAAATTATTTGTTGAATGATTGTCAAGTTGGCTTGTCCATGGTGCCTAGACACATGGTCAAATGTCATTCTATGTTTCTTTGAGAGTGTTTTAGCATGAGATTAATGTTGTTAGTAAACTTTGAGTGAAGTAGATTATCTCCCATGTGAATGGGCCTCATCTAATCAGTTGAAGAACTGAAGAGAACACTATAAGCAAAGTAAAAGAACCAAAAAGATCGAGAGCCAGCATTCACAGCAAACGTAATAACAAAGGATCGATGTTCATAATACACAAAGTTGAAACAAATCGGTAGGAAATATTTTTCTTTTTTTTTTTTGAGACATAGCCTCAAGCTGTCACCCTGGATAGAGTGCCGTGGCATCACAGCTCACAGCAACCTCCAATTCCTGGGCTCAAGCAAGTCTCCTGCCTCTGCCTCCTAAGTAGCTGGGACTACAGGCGCCTGCCACAACGCCCGGCCATTTTTTGGTTGCAGCCACCATTGTTGTTTGGCGGGCCTGGGCTAGATTCGAACCCGCCAGCTCAGGTGTATGTGGCTGGCACCTTAGCCCATTGAGCCACAAGCGCCGAGCCGGAAAATTTTTTTTAATTAAAAATTTGATAAAATTACTGAAAAGTTAAAGTAACAAAAATATTTAATGTCTTAATCAGCAAAATATTAAAAAAAAACAGTCTTTAACTGAAACTGATGAAAATGAAGAAATACTTCCCAGTGGTGTTGAATATTCAGGAAAATAGTTATTAAATATTAATATGCTCTATCAACAGGAACATAGTTTGTATAGTCTCCTGTTTTGTTTGATCTTTAGAAATTTAAATTACTTATAAACTTTTGTTCAATACTTTTACTCTGAGAAATCTACCTCATAGTATGACCAGCAGGAAGCTTCTTTTTGAAAAAGCTGAAAACTAGAAACACTTCTTCCCACATAATAGAAAGGATGGAAAGGATAAAGTGTTATAATCTGGGTTGTTGCTGGCTTCTTATTCGAATTTACATATCCATGAAAATGTCTGGAAATCTGCCTGTTAACAGTGATTATACTGAGAGGTGGTAGGGATTGGAAAAAGTTGATTCTTTTCATTATGAGCATGTATCACTTTTGTCATTGATTTAAAATAAACTATTTTTTTAATCTTATTTGAGATAATTACAAAAGTATGTACAATGACAGAAAGTATACCCTTCACCCAGCATCTACCATGGCTTATTCAGCTTTCATCAGTTACACATGCACTCATTTATGTGTGTACATAGGTCTATGCAGTTACATGTGTACATTTATGTAACCACTACCACAATCAAGATATAGGAGTAATCCATCATCACAAGTGTCCTTCCAGCTACTCTTTTATAGTCATCACTACCACTCTCCTTTTCTATCAAGAATATTTTTAAATTTTTAAAACTTTGGCCAGGCATGGTGGCTCACACCTGTAATCCCAGAACTCTGAGAGGCCCAGGTGGGTGGATTGCTTGAGCTCAGGAGTTCAAGACTAGCCTGAGCAAGAGCGAGACCCTGTCTCCTCCCAAAATAGCCAAACATTGTAGCGGGTGCCTGTAGTCCCAGCTGTTTGGGAGGCTGAGGGAAGAGAATTGCTTGAGCCCAAGAGTCTGAGGTCACTGTGAGCTGTGATGCCACAGCACTTTACCAAGGGCAATTAAGTGGGACTCTACCTCAAAAAAAATTTTTTTTTAACTTTATTTTCATTTATTTATTTAGAGACAAGGTCTTAATCTACCCCCAGGCTGCAGTGCAGTAGTGTAGTCATAACTCCTGTGCTCAAGCAGTCCTCCCTCCTCAGACTCCCAAAGTGCTGGGATGACAGGCATGAGCGACTACGTCCAGCCCAAGACATCTTTTAAATGAAATGTCATGTAACAATGAAGCATCGTTGAGTGAAAAATTAATTTGCGGAAAAAAATTTTCGGAAAGAAAAAAATTTATGTACATTTATATGAGCATATAAAGTTCTTGGTTCATTTTCTCATATTCTAATTCAGTTATTCAAACTGAAAATCTGGTTCTTAAAACCAGATTTTGAAACTACTCTCAAGAGAGGTGCCAAGTTTATCATACATCAACAGATCCCACATTCCATTTTTAACAGCCAAAGCCAATCCTGACTTTCTCACTGAAATCTCAACTCTCTACATTTAGATTTAAACAAAAGATTTATAAGATAAGCAAAGAGCTCTTAAAAGCACCTACTTTTCACTTATTTTTAACCACAAGAGGTACTATTCCTTAAAGGAATTCCTGCTATGCTAAGGTGTCACTTGAGATCCAGAAACACATGGGCCATTTGTGGCAGTGCTACTGTGTTGGATTAAAATGGCATCCTTCTCAGGATGAAGGAAAAAAAAGAGTTGTACAATGAAAAACATGTACCAGAAACTTCTGGAGTTATAATTTGGGAAGAAATCCTAAGGATTTACCAATCACATTGTGAAAGAAATAACAATTCTTTGCACAACTTCAACTGCTAAAGTTTATGCTCTGAATATAATACAGAGATAACCTTTCTGCTGATTAAAAACTGTGTAGTATGTTTTGCCTTTTGTCACTATTCCTGTGGAATTGAATTGATCTTTGGATATAGTATATGCTGGAGTTCGAACTGCTTTTCTTCCATATATGGTTACAAAATTGTCCTAGCTCCAGTCACAGAAATGTGCAATCTTCCTCCAACATCTTCTCTTCTCTGTTTTAGACTGAGTTTCCACATTTACATGAGTCTGGTACTGTATTTTTTCTTTTTTTTTTGCAGTTTTTGGCTGGGGCTGGGTTTGAACCCGCCACCTCTGGCATATGGGACCAGAGCCCTACTCCTTTGAGCCACATGCACCGCCCAAGGTACTGTATTTTTTTCTATCCCTACACCAGTATCACACAGTTTTAAATACTACAGCTTTAAAAAAAAAGTTTTGCCAGGGTGGTGCTTGTGGCTCAAAGGAGTAGGGCGCCAGCCCCATATGCCAGAGGTGGCTGGTTCAAAAACTGCAAAAACAAAACAAAACAAACACAAAGTTTTGGCATAAAGAGGAGCAGGTCCTCACAATTTATTTATTTATTTATTTTTCTTAGACTATGCAGGTCCATACAGTTTTAGAAAAAAATTGTAAAGTTCCACAATAAAAAAGCAGCAGGGCATATTTTGATTAGGATTGCATTGACTCTGTAAAACATATGAAGGATAACTGGTAACCTTAAGATGAATTTTGCCTATCTATGGACATACAGTCTTTCAAATTAATTTTTTTAAGTTTTAACAAATTTCGGTATAAAGGTCTTGTCTATTTCTGTTGTTTAGTTTCTCAAATAAGTACTTCATAGTGTTCAAACCTATTATAAGTGCCATCTCATGCATTTTTATTTCATGTTTTGTTACCAGCTGGCATATTGAAATGCAATTGAATTTTATATGCCGGTTTTGCATCTAACAAATGCCAAATTTTCTTGTTAATTCCAACAATTTATCTGTAGATATATTTGGATTTTCTGTGTACTGAAGCATAGCATCTGCTTTGAATGACAATTTTATTTATTATTTTTCAATCCTTATTCCCCTTATTTATTTTTCTAGACTTACTATGCTAGCTTAGACCTCCAGAACTATGTTGAATAGTAGTGTGCAACAGTGAGAATCCTTATGTTGTTCCTAATTTCAAAGGGACCTTTTTAGAACATGTACTATGTTGTAGAGAGGACCTCCAAAAGGTTTGTCTGAGTTCTAACTGGCTACCTGTGAAATGTGACTTTATTTAGAAATAGAGTCTTTGTAGATATAATTAAACTTACTGAGATGAGATCATCCTGGTTTTAGGATGGGCCTTAAGTCCAATGATGAGTATCAATTATAAGAGACAGAAAAGGAGAAAACGCAGAGATACACAGAGGGGAAGGCCATGTGATGAGAGAGGCAGAGACTGGAGTGATGCGTCTAGAAGCCAAGGAACTCTAAGAATTGCCAGAAACCCTAGGAGCTGGAAAAGAGGCATGGAGCAGATTCTCCCTCGGAGCCTCCAGGAGGAACCAACACCCCTGATACCTGAGTGCAGACTTCTGGCCTCCAGAACTGTGAGAGAATACATTTCCGTTGTTTTATGTCACCAATGGCAGTCCTGGCTCAGTGACCCAGGGATAAGGCAGGATTTCTTAAACACAAAGCACTACCCATAACAAAAGATTGATATGTCCTCTACATTAAAACCATTTGAGCACTCAAAGACACTGAAATGACAGTGTTTAAGACTTATGCCATACGTAGGTATGCAGCACACATAGCCAACAAATAGCTCCAAAATACAGAGGGTGCCAAAACATACATGTATACTTTTTAAGAAAGGAAAATCTATATTAAAATTGTAATTTTTAAGTAATGTTTAACTTCTGCAATTACAAGATACAGAAGACACACTATGTAAGACAGAAAACGTTATTGGTATACAATTATTACAATTTTAATATAGTGTTTTCCTTTGTCTGTATACTCCTATGAATCCACTAGGATGTCAAACAACTTAGTAGGAAAAATGAACCAAAACAATAATGGAAAAAAAAAAACAGGAATAAAAACTTAAAAATTCTATAGGATAGGCTCACAACCAGAAGAAAAGATGCTCAGCCTTATTAGTAATCAGATAACTGAAAATGAAAATTAAAACATAATGAGTTACCTTGTTTGATTAGTCTGCAAAAATAAAAAAAAATGAATTATCATTTCATACCAGTCAGACTGTCAAAACATTTGAAAGTCTGATAGTATCAAATGTTAGCTAGGAAGTCAAGTGATTGAAAATCCTGCATAGCCTTGGAAAAAGCATAAATTGCGACACTCAATTTAGAATCACTTTACATTATCTGGTAAAATTGTAAATGTGTTCTTTGTAACCCAGTAACACTATGTCTAAGCAAATATGGCCAAGAAACACGAATAAGAACGCTAAGCATTATTCAAGTAGCATTGATTGACATTTCCCCAAACAGGAGCAACCCAAATGCATACTCAAAGGAATAGTAAAATAGAGTGATCATATTCATATGAAATATTGTCTACATATGAAAATGAATGAACTGCCACTGTGTGCATCAGTAGGCAAGTGACAATAAAAATATGTCTGCAATTATTGCATTTATACCAATTTTAAAATTGGCATGATTAAACTATGTTGCTAAGGGAAGCATATGTAAATAGTAAAACTATTAAAAAAGCAAAGCAAGGATTGTTACAGCCATCACAATAGTGGTTACCTGGGGTCAGGGGAGGAGTCTGATAGGGCAAGGCACCTTCTAAGGTACCAGCAATGTTCTATTTATGAACCCAAGTGGTACCGCCAAATAAAAACCAGAGCTGAAAAATAGTTAAAGCAGTAAAAACAAACACTATTCAGTACTAGTGCAATGGGGAAAGGAAAACTCAGTATAGAATCAGGCTCAATTTTAAATACAGAATGGTGAAATGGGCTTTTATAGCCAAGGAGTATAGATGGAAAATTACAAAGAGGAAGTAACAGGGATAGCAGATTCTGGCTCTGTAGACCTAAAAGATTCTTGCTGAAAACAGGCCAGTGTGATCAGACGTCATCTGGGTGATGGTGGAGGAAGAGGAACCTGGTTAGGTATGTGCAGTGATCAGATAAGGAGGTTGGGGATTTTGATAACCCTTAGCAGGGTTCTTGTTAAAACTGGATTTTACAAAGCAGTGCATGAAATAGGCCTAGGAGAAGGTTCAGGATCCTGAACAAAGTTTGGTCAAGCAAAGAACATTTGTAGTAGTTACATGGACTTTCTAGTAAGAGTTTGTAAACTGCGGATATATTTGTTCTTCTGTATGCATATTTCATAATTTAAACAATGCAGAAGATTATTTAACTGGAAGATAGGTAGAAGGGAGAATATTAGGCAAGGGAATTTGTAAATAATGTTATGTGGTTCAGTGTTAGGATTTCTAGCTCATTTCAAAGTGATTTTCATTCATCCCTCACCCATTCAATATTTTTGTAGCCTTTCTAGTTCCAGGCGCCCTATAAAGAGTCTACAACAACCCAGAAGAAAAGCATGGTTTCTAGAGTCAGGGTGCTTAAAATCTGGTAAGACAGAGGTAATGAATAAGCAGCGCATGGTGACGTGAATGCAATGACACAGGTGTGCAGGGGAGAAGATTCTAGGTGAGTTACGGCCTTCCAGACCAAGGGAAAGGCACCAGGAAGGTAAGGAAAGAGGCACTAACAGGCTGGGAGAGGGTTGGCTGGTTTTGCTAGACCAGGGTGTTCACAGTAGGAGATGCTGAGAGATTTGACTAAAGATACAGGCAGAGGCCAGACAGTGTTACAGCGGGTCCCAAGCTGTGGGTCATGACCCCTTTGGGGGTCAAATGACCCTTTCACAGGGGTCACCTATGACCATCCTGCATATCAGATATTTACATTACGATTCGTAACAGTAGCAAAATTACAGTTATGAAGTATGGAGGTCATGTTGTGGTGACCTCCAACCAAAATATTTTATAGTTGGAGGTCACCACAACATGAGCAACTGTATTAGAGGGTGGCAGCATTAGGAAGGTTGAGAACCACCTGCTTAGTATGATTTATTAGTTAAGTTCGGCTGTGACTGGCTGAGTATCGGCAATAATAATGACTTAAAGGAGATGGGGTCTATTGTTCTGTCACATCAAAACTGTGCAGGAGTCTGAGCTGCTGTGAGTCACGGACCCTGATTCCGTCTCCTTTCACTGTTCTATGTTCCAAACATAGATAATAAGTAGCACAACACATACCTTTAAAATAAATGTGGATTTATTATAAAATGTTTAAAATGTGCTTTAAAGGACAGTCATGAGAATACTGTGCAATAGGTAGGAACATATCTTCATAATCCAGACAATCACACAGCACATTACATACTGTTCATGGAATTAATACTTAAACAACATTCTTCTTTTCAGTTAAGAAGAGTCTTCTGAGCACCATAATTGAATAAAAGGAATTTTGTATGTCAGAGTTCATCTTTGGTCTGCAATGAAGAAGCAAAATATTTACAGCCACCAAGAAGTCTTATATGTATAAAAAAGTCTATTAATTAGTTTCCACTAAAGACAAGAGGTAAGACAAAACACGTTACTGCCAGAGGCTTTTAGGGCCCAGGACTATTTCTAGAGGCTCAGACTCATCCATGAGGGTTAAATCACATTGTGCTTCACAGACTTCTGGTCAGGATCCACAGTTCTGGGTTACTCTACAGGCCTTGTGTAACAGTAACAGTGAAAGGCCAGAACAGACAACAAGCAAGAAATAAACAAAGCTATGGTTCTAGCCCCTAACTTCTGCTGAACAGTGGAAGATACTGATTTGGTACTGCCTCTAAAACACTTAAAAGATAAAAAACAGGAGTGGAGAAAGTGAGCTGCCCGTTCTCACTTGGAGCTCGTGTGAGAAGTGTTCTGATACCAAAATACACACCCAGTGAGGCGTCCCTTTTGATTTGGAAATTCTTGTTTTCACATCAGCTCTGATTTTATCACCTTGCAGCACTGATAGGGGCTAACACAGACAATGTCCCACTTCTAAAAGCTACACAGTGGTAAATCAGGTCTCCAAAAAACCGAAACAAGTAAAAGTTTGATTTGTAGCATGTGCTATTTGGTATGATGTAAATATTTCCACCAGGCTAATGCCAATGCCAAGCTACCAAAACTTCAACTAGTGTTCAAAATTCCTGAATACTTAACACTGGTGAGCTCCTGTTAACTGGTTCTGGCACACTGCTGGGGCCAGTCTCACCTTATTCCTTTTAAACCCCCTCGAGAGGTAGATGTAATAATTGCCAAATCTGCCTTCTCATCTTGGGTTCAATACCATAATCCTGAGTTTGTCTACTCAGAAACATGATGCTGCTGCTTAAAATAGCGTATTTTCTATACACACATGCACACATGTATACTGCAGTTTACTCCATTTACAACCCTCCGACAAAAATGTAAACAAAATCAAAACAATCCCCCACCATACCATGTCTTTATTTAAAAATATACATATAATCTAATGATGACAAACTGGATTTTGCTTTCCTCTAACCCTGCCAGATGATTCTAAGTTAAATTCTTTTTTGGGCTCAGTTTTGTTTACTATTTATGATGATGTCAAAGGTCCGTTTGACCTTATGTGTCCTGATGTGAATCTGACTTTTATAAATAAGATCCCTATGTGGCAGAATAAACAGAGACTATTTTTAAATGAATTTGGTGCTTTAAATAATCATGGTTGTACATTTTTTTTCTTCTCTAAATTGGGATGATGAACTTTACCAGACCTATCTCATGAGGCAATGAGAGCATCAGGTGATACACGTGAAAGTACTTTTCAAATTGTAATTGTCTATTCAAATACCATGTGATATGAATTCTCATATTAAAAAAGGCTTCCCTTGAGGCTAGGCAGTGGCTCAAGCCAGGGATCTGAGAACTTTGGGAGCAAAGGATGGAGGTTCACTTCAGATCAGCCTGAGCAACAGAGCAAGATCCCTTCTCTACAAAAAATACAAAAATTAGTCGTGTGTGTTGGTGCTTCACTGTAGTCCCAGCTACATGGGAGGCTGAGGCAGGAGGATCATTTGAGCCCAGGAGTTAAAGTTGCTGTGAGCTATGCTGATGCCACTGCACTCCAGCCCAAGCAACAGAGTGAGACCCTGCCTCAAAAAAAAAAAAAAAAGAAAAATAGGCTTCCCTCAGCTTTGCCAGGGAATTAGCATGTCTTCTCATTTAACTGCATTTTAGCATCTTTTCTTATGCATTTTTATCATCTAATATATCTGTCTCTCTAGTACACTGAATTGCTTGGAGGCCTCAGGAGGAATTCAAATACTTTTTACCGGATTGAATGACTATAGGAATAAATGCAAATTTAGCTCAGTGTTAGTTCTTACTCTGACATTAGCCAGAAGGTCAGTTCTGGTTACCTTTTTCCTATGGCACGTGCAAGGAAAGAGGTCATCCTCGGTCTGTGGTTCTACCCTTTTCATACCTTCTCGGATTTGGGGCTCACTCACTTGTAAATTGGCATATTCCTGTTTAAACAACAATACAAAAGCATTCCTTACACAAAACTTTTAAGTACATTCACCACATCAGACATGCTGGAATTTACAAAGGCTATGATCCATTTAATTCATGTGTGCTCTGCAAAGTCATCCATATCTATCCACTTAAACTCCTAAATAACAGAGCTTTGGAGGAGGGCTCTCCTTTAAACACTGCCTCTTCCTAATAGAACCTCGCACTATTTTATCCTAAATTTATCTGACTTATATATGTACATATTTTAACCATCTTTTGCCTTATGGTAAAAACAATTTTGCACACAATCATCCCTTGACTGAGAATTTGGGGACAGAGACTCTACTTTCCCCATCTACTTTCGTGAGTACAATCATCATCATCACTTATGTGCTTACTATGGGTGGGGCACTACGCTAACTAGTTATATTAGCTGAAGGGATGAACACTTCCCTGTGTGGCTTCAGAAATCTAGATAGTAAAGCCCCCTAGTTCACTGATTTCACATGGTTTACCTCTGCATCCCTCCTTCAAGGGAAGGTTACAAAATGGGGAGGGCCAGTACAGCCAGAAACAGAGCAAACTGTTCTAGAGCAGAGCCTTGGAGATGGGCTCAATATCTGTAACTATGAGTTAAAAAAACCTTAATTTAGATTTAGTACTATTATTAGCAAATAACTTACTACTACATTTAAAAAAGAATGTCTTTTGGGCAGAGCCTGTGGCTCAGTGAGTAGGGCAGCGGCCCCATATACTGAGAGTGGCAGGTTCAAACTCGGCCCTGGCCAAACTGCAACAAAATATAGCTGGGCATTGTGGCGGGCACCTGTAGTCCCAGCTACTCCAGAAGCTGAGGCAAGAGAATCACCTAAACCCAAGATCTGGAGGTTACTGTGAGATGTGATGCCACAGCACTCTACCAAGGGTGACAAAGTGAGACTCTGTCTCTAAAAAAAAAAAAAAAAAAAAAAATGCCTTTTAAATTGTTAGAGATGATTACAACTCCTAAATGTTGGGCCCATGGAAATACATTCTAAGAGAAATCATGGCTGTGGGGTCAGGACAAGAGGCCCAAATACACCTTGCACTATTCAGACAAATAAGTGGTAAGGCGGTATCAACAACAACAACAACAAAAAAAAAGGAGAGAGAGAAAACACAAATCCATGCACAATAACTTTGAAGGCTCACCAGGCCAATTTTCTAATCACATAGTTCTAAGATTAACACTTTTCACTGGCTGTTGTAATATTCTCTATTGGCTAATCCTGTGGTTTTCAACTATTTTTTATTATTAGTTAATATGTGTCCCTGATTTTCACCCACAGAGGAACATCTATCTCCTTATATTAATATACTTTTAGAAATTAAGTGAAATATTGTTCTTAACATGTCCAGTTGTAAGGTACATGATTATTTTGTTGAAAAATACTGACCTGGAAAAGTTTGAAATAATAACAGAAAATGTCATCACCCATGAGATTTTCTCTTGCAAATTCTTGTCCTGCTTTGGCTATCTTTTTTGCCTATGGAAACAAAAAAGATCTCTTAATAGAACATATTTTTTCTCTCTAACAGACATATGAAAACTCATCTTGAGAGTAACTCCACCATGGGACAACAGTGGAAACATATCTTTGTGGGGTAGTTTTATGTTATGAAAGGAAGATTTAACAGTATATTTGCTCAAGTCAAAGGGAGGTTTTAAATTGTGGGTGTATATGGTCACACAGTGGAAAAAGTGGACTTTGGAAACTGAAGGAGCTAAGAAGGGGGAAGGGTAGGAGGGGGGCGAGGGATCAAAAATTACCTGTCAGGTAAACAATGGATACTATCTGAGCAACTGGTAACTAAAAGCCCAGACTTCACACACTATGATTCATCCAAGTAACAAAAACAGCTGTACCTCTGAAATCTATCAAAATTTAAAAACAATTTTCAAAAAGGTTGGTTTTTAAGACTGGGAAGTTTGAGAAGTCATACAGAGCCTACTAGGATTAAGCCTCTCTTAGAGAAGTAGCAATGACTTTGTAAAGTAAATGTGAGATGAAGCTTAACATGTTGTCTTCAGAATTTTCAGCGGGCAACTAGGTTCAGGTTTTTTCCCACAATCCCTCACTTTAATCCTGAGCACAGTCCGTGATTCCTCCCACTAGACCAGTGATTTTCAACCGGTGAGTCGGAGCACACTGGTGTGCTCAGAGAGGATCTTAGGTGTGCTGCAAAAAGTTTTAAAATTCATTAACTAAATTGTTTTCGAAAGAAGTTTATATCACAGTGAGTATATTTTTTTTTTATTCTTTGATCAACATAATTTAAGTGTGCTGCAGAAATTTAACTCTAGGTTCAAGTGTGTTGTGAGATTAAAAAAGGTTGAAAGAAATACTGTGCTAGACTGACCATCTTAATTTTCATACTACCTGTAGAAGCGGTGCTTGCAGCTTAGACGGACAGAGAAAGTGTTACCAAGGGCAAGGTTTGGCTTTTTGTTTCATGTGCAGAGTGGACGGTTATTCCAAGACACAATCCTGAAGGCTAGCTGCGCTCTCCTTGGGCAGCTCCCCATTTACAGGTAAAATCTCTATCTGGGCTTGCTGGACACTGTCCTAGTACAAGCCTTTTCAGTTGGACCTGTGACTTCTGGGTATGAGTATAAGGAAGCCTTTGAGGAGACTGACCTTACCTCTTCATCGTGATCTTTTGCCCATTTAAGTTTTTCCAGCAGATCACTCAGGTTGCTTTTAACTGGAATGTAGTGTTTCCAGGGCTGCAGCTCATTGTAAAAGTGTTCATAGTAGATGGAGTCCTGCTTCAGCACAACACTGTCACCAACCAGCAGATACGGCAGACGATAAGCTGCCACGGTGCCATCGATATTGATTTGGTACTTATGCTGCAAAACAGTGGTAAAGTATAAGAACCTATTCAGTTTTCTTTTCTCCACTCTGTTTATGCTCCTCTCCGTTCCACACATTGAACTGCTGCCATCCTCAGACACAAGTGGGCCAGATTCTGCTCTCTGCCTGTGCCATTTAGTAAGTGCTATTATGAAACAGGTGGATCTAGAGTTATACACTGTTTTTATGGGCTTCTAAATTTCACAATGGGGGCAATAAATCTAATGTCAAAGCAGCTAATAAAAGAACTGTTGTCCTAATGCTACAACATAAGGAAAGATGAATTTATTTGTATCTTTGTAATTCCTCAGGGCTTTAATGATTGCACACCTACATCTGACAACATATTCTAGAACATGTTAATTGTAGTTTTTAAATGCCAGATGGCTACACATATGTCTTAAGGAAATTAGCATGCTAAGGGGCAAGAACACCTATGACTAAAAGTATTCATAGGACTGTGGTGGTAATCAATAGCTTTTAGCTGGAGAAAATTCAACAGGCAGGAATAAAGCCAAGGCAAGATGTAACACCCTTCCCCTGAGGAGGTAACAGTCACTTACATGTTAAGTAAATGCAACATGAAACTTAATGCATTGCCTTCACAATTTTCAGCAATTAGGTTCAAGCTTATTTCATTTAATCCCTCATTTTAATCCACATCTGAATGGCCTGCATCTGCTCTCTTTGACTATGATAATTTCTTTCAAAAATCTTTGAGATATGCATGTGGAAAAAACACAGACAACTCAACTTACAGCGTTCTTTGGGGCTACCTACCTCCATATAATGCATCCAAAGAACTTGGCCTTCTACAGGGCAGACAGAACTTGCTAATCATGTGCCTTCCATATACGGAGGACCCTTTGCCCACCTTTCTCTCCATCATGTGGGACCTTAAGAACCACCCAGTAGTCTAAAGAGCAGGGCCCTGCCCACTGCCTTAAAAAGGGATATGTCAGAAGAAGGATTACTCCCTGGGAAATATGAGCAATCCAATTCAGAAAGTGATCCCTACCCCTAGAGTTCCCAGGCAGAACATTTGGATAGGTTTCCAGTCATTCCCCACCAGAAGGCCTGATAAGAAACAACTGGTTTATATGTTCTTTAGTCTGTTGCGATAACAGGGCTCTGGAGAAAAATATTTGTAAAATGACTTAAATGTACTTACTAATAAAAAAGGATTTGGAGCTGATGGGTGCTTATCTTGAGAGTTACATCTACCCAGGCTCTGAGCTGCCTTGGCACATATTTAGTATCAGGGCTAGGCAGTGAGTACAACTCAGGTCGCCAAGCTAGTTCCCAGGACCTCTGTGCCTTGATATTCACTAAGTTTTGTGCTCATCTCTCCCACCCGCTGGAATTTACAGGCCTCAATTTCTCTTCCTCCAAGCACTGTTTACAGATAAATTGGAAAATAGAAAAAGGACTGGCCACTGATGATGTCATACCTTGAAGAAATCAAAAAACGAAATGTGTTTCACAATGGGACCATACAGGTTTTCATCATGTTTAAAGAAGAAAAAGTTGGTGAAAGCAGCATCTATAAGTTCCGGGTGTTTTCTACTGAGTTTAACCAGCTCAAGTCTCTCTTTTCTGCTGTCTCGCCCTCTCCAGAGAGCTGTGGAGTTTTTGCTTTCCCAGGGAGGACCCGTGTTAGCTTGCACAGACATCATATCCAGACTTACTCTAGAAGACAGAAAGTGCAACAGATTTTCCTCCCAAACCGCCATGTCCCAAAAGCTGTTGAAAAAGAACTCACCAAGGAAAGAAAAGCAAGGCTCTGGGTCAACCCTGACCCATCTCTCACCGGCCCATGGTTTCTAGAACAGAGTCAGTCAAGTCATAGGTGGGCATCACAATATCCTTGGAATCCGTGGAGCCACACCAGGAAAATATTGGATGGATGTTAGAATTGGATTTCTTTTTTTCCAAAGGCCAGTCTCCTAAGTTAACAAAAAACTCCACATCTGGCATCTTCACCTACAAGAAGAAGTAAAAAGCCTATTCAGATTTCTTGCATTGGATAATATGATACCTTATGTTTATCAATTTAAATTAGACATTGCACCAAAAGAAGGGCTAACTTTACAAATTTCAGGTAATGATAATTACCCCAAGTTGAATAGTGGATAATTTTTCAGAATTTAGTTTTACACAGTACAGAAGTATTTTAGTTTTCCTACAAAGGGATGAAATGATAAAAATAACCACTGTTCTAATACTGCCAAGAGACTATAAGATGATCAGAGAGGAAGAAAGTGACTGAAAAATAATTTAAAAATAGCACTTGGGACTCCAATCCTATTTTCTTGTTAATGAGCCAGATACTTCCATTTTAGACATATAAACCAGGTAGGCAGGCAAGACCAGGGTTTTAATGCAGGAAGCCCAACACCAAAGCCAACATAGTAACTTTCAAGCTATGCCACCCCTACTGACAAATGATGTCAGTACAGTGTGCCACCCCTACTGACAAATGATGTGTGGTAGAGAGTGTTTAAACTTTCAAGCTACGCCACCCCTACTGACAAATGATATAAACGTTATAAATGTTGAAGGAATCTGTTTTATTTAGCCACAGAATATGCTTAGAGTATTTGTAAAATAAGAGATATATCTTTTTTTTTTGAGACAAGAGTCTCAAGCTTTCGCCCTAGGTAGAGTGCTGTGGTGTCATAGCCTACAGCCACCTCCAACTCCTGGGCTCAAGTGATCCTCTTGCCTCAGTTTTTTCTATTTTTAGTAGAGACGGGGTCGCACTTTTTGCTCAGGCTGGTCTCAAACCCGTGAGCTAAAGCAATCCACTCGCCCTGGCCTCCCAGAGTGCTAAGATTATAGGTATAAGCCACTGTGCCTGGCCAATAAGAGATATATCTTTTTAGGGCAATATCTATGTTGATCAGTCCGAGAAGCACCTTGAGAAACTGGAGTCCTAAAGAACATTCTTAGTTTTCCATGGATTGACACAGATGAATGATAAAAATTTATCAGTATTCTGATGTCTTAGCTGAAAGTAGGCATAATACTGATGCTATATAACTACTTAAATTCAGACTTAACTATAATTCCTCATGAGTAATTCATTCATGACATGTACATAAATTATTCAATCGATAAATATTATGATAGATTATATAATTGGCAAAAATGTTGCTACAGTTTCTCATATGAGACATTTTAACATTACTGTCAGATGTTACACTAGAACCCTGCCAAAGCACCTGATAACTGAGGAATAGTATTCATTATAAAGCAAGTCTTCTTTGGACTCAATAGGTTCAGTGCCAATATAGTTTTATTGCAAGATATTTTATTTATTCTATAGGGCATTATTATGGTTAAATTGTGTCTGTGAAAAAGATGCTGAAGCCCTAAACTCTAGTATCTCAGAATGATCTTATTGGGAAATAGGGCTTCTGCAGATATAATTAGTTAAGATGAGGTCACAGGAATATGGTGGGTTGTTAATCCAAGATGACTGGTGTCCTTATGAAAAGTGGAGAAGAGACACCGAGACAAAGACACAGGAGGCCATGTGATGGCAGAGGCAGAGGCTGGAGGCTGTGCAGCTGGAAGTCAGGGAACACTAAGGCTGAAACCCTCTGCTAGGAAGTGGCACAGAAGGATGTGGCACAGAAGGATGTACCCAGAATCTCAGAGGGAGTCTGGCCCTGCTGACACTTTGATGTTGGACTCCAAAAGTGCAAGAGAATAAATCTCTGCTATTTGAAGCCACCAAGTTTGTAGTACTTAGTCACAGCAACCCTAAGAAATGAACTCAGGCATCCTATGTGACACAAAACTTCAGAATAGTATTAGAAGATGGCTCCAGAATAGAACACCATTGGTATTGTTATTTTTGCATTTTGAAAAATTATATTGCAAAACCTGGGCTTAAATTGTCTATCAGAGAGAAAATACATACCTTTCTAGTCAAAGAAAGTAGTATGGCATCCATGAAAATTCTAAAACCTACATGTTCACCATGAGTCTTGATATAAACCTAAAAGAGAATTTAACACATACTATGTGAGTCTAAAAATCCTGGCGGACTTCACTGAGGAAAAGCTTGTCACAATGATCTTCATTAGGATGATGCTCATTATAGCTACATGTCAAAACAAACAAACAAAAATCACCACAACAAACAAGCAAACCTTAGTCACGTGTTGTACCTTGTTATCCTTCAAGGTGTAATGACACAAGCTCTGCCTCTGTCCAAATCTTTTTGGAATTTCTGTGGCGATCTTTTCTGGATCAACAACAGGGAAATGTGCCAGGTCTTGCTGAATCTGAGTAATGGTTTCTGGGCAGTCCATCTCTTGCAGCCAGGCTCCACTGTCTTCCACAGGACAGTCACAGTTCTCATGGTAAACTGGCCCTGTTTACATGTAAATAACAAAGTACCATAGTAATTATTTTACTCAGTATTTGAAACATGTTTAGAAAACCCAAAATATACCAGGCATGGTGGCTCACACCTATAATCCTAGCACTCTGGGAGGCCAAGGCAGGAGGATCCCTTGAGATCATGAGTTCAAGACCAAACTGAGCCAAAGTGAGATCCCTTCTCTTAAAACAAAACAAAACACAGTCAGGCATTGTGGCAGGGACCTGTCGTCCCAGTTACTTGGGAGGCTGAGCCAAAAGAATCACTGGAGCCCAAGAGTTTGAATTGCTGTGGGCTATGACACCATGGCATTCTACCAAGGATGATTAAAAAAAAAAAAGTAAACAAATCCTACTATCCTTTAAAAAGAAAGAGAATTAGAAATAAAGGTTATCCTCAAAAATATCCATTTCACTAATTTTATAAGTTAATTATAAATTTATAGAAATACTGTTAATGATATAGCAGCATCTGAACTGAGATTTTTTTACTGACATTCCTTTCTGTGATTCTCAGAATACCTTTTCAAGGTTAGCAGGTTGTACTGTACCATGTGTTCCTAGTAGAACATAGGAAAGGAATCAACGTTTTAAAAAAATGTTTACCTTTCTTGGGGGTGGGAGAAGGGACAGAAGATTCCTGTCTTTGTACATACACTTTGTTATATTCCTTCCCCACTGTTTTGGGGTACTGTCTCCTATAAGAGGGAGGAGATGGCTCTAGGCAACAAAGGAGTAGGGCGCTGGCCCCATATGCCAGAGGTGGTGGGTTCAAACCCAGCCCCAAGCCAAAAATCACAAAAATAGAAAGAAAAAGAAAAAACACATCAGAGCATTTCTTTGGAAAAATGGCATTGGCACAAAGATCAAAAACAAAATCACCACCCCTCCTTCAAGCCATCTCCTTTCCTGACTTGATCTACCAAATTTCAACAACACCAGTTTCTCAAGTTATGTATGTCCCATTAAGAAAGTGTCATATATGACCATACACACAACTTGATAATTGTTGCTAATGTCTCATCTTCAGGGAGCAAATTCTCTATTAATATGTTCCTTGCTCTTTAGTGAATTACAATTTCTATTCAAATTTTGAATTTCTTTTTTATCTTAGACTCCTAATTTAGCTTTCAAGTAGGAAAAGTTTATTGTTTTGTTGCGTGAAAAAAAAAATCATGGTAAGTTGTTTTTATTGATGGAATGATGTGTGTTATTGCCATTCAAATACTGCTGTTACAAAATTATGTTCCAAACTACCTTTTAAAATATATGGGGATTGGGCCACATGTTGACCTTGGAATTTAACTTCTATCTTCAGATTTCTATAGCTTGCATACATTCTGTATCTTACTATGAAGGACCCATCCTTTCGGTCTAAAACCTGGACTCCAACTCTAGTGAATTGTTCCTCTGGTGCTGAGATTTTCACTTGGAACAGTTTTTCACCGGGAGAAGATGTAAATCTGTGAGGGAAAGAGCAATAAGATATAAAGATTATTTAAAGGAAGAAAGCACATACAAAGTATGCTCTTCAGTCTGGAAACTTTACTATTCTCTACATTCTTCCTTTAACAGGATTGTATCTTCTTTTTTATACTTGTAGTACTAAAATGAATAGGATGAATCGGAGATTTTTTTTTAAAGGAGGAAAATAGTTTCATTACATAATCACAAGGAAATATGTTAAGACTATTAACCTTTATAAGCATAGAACATATGCATTTCATATATAAGAATATTCTCATCAATCTACTATTTCTTTCATGCCCATCACATCTACGAATTTGTGATCAAATGGTGCCTCTGAAGAAAATGATTTTATTTTTGAAAATCTTGCCAATGGTTCTTTAAAATATCAGTATTAGAAATCATGTTCGTCCATGGGCAAGAACAAAGTAGGTAGTGTATCACCTTAATGACATTGTATAAAAGTTTATTTGGAGTTGATGTTCTTGTTAAGATATTTAGTCTCCCAGTTGTATTTACAGCCAAATGACAAAATTTACAATCATCTTTCTCTTTGTTTGGAAAATTTTTTTATTCCAAGATTTTTCCCCTCCAAAATATACAAGGCCAGCATCCACCAGTAATGACAATCACTTCAGAAGTATTTGAATTACAAAAATAAACGTTAAGTATAATTTAATGGATTTATTAGGACAAAATAAGTGTTTGCTAAAATTATGCACAAGACTCAATACTTTGATACCTTCCCTCCAAAAGCTAAAGTTTCAAAGAGTACTTCACTTTTCTTTTTGAGCTTCAAAACATGCAGACCTGCAGATGGGAGGGTAGCGCCAGAGAACGATGAGACCCCAGTCTCTAACAATGCGGGTGAATTGCTTTCAACAGCTTACGTGAAAAGTGTTTAGAAATAGCATTTCCAGCAAAGCAGAGGAAATTGGGGCTTTGTCTTGCCCCATAATGAGGCAATCCCTAGGAGAACAGTTATTGTTGTGTTCTATATTCCATGTATTATTCAGAATTATTCCGAAAGCTACAGAGAAAAACTGATTGGGACAGGGGACATTTTGAAAACCAGATGCGGACAGCCCCAAATATCCTGGAATTTAACTGCTAGGGAGAAACGAGTTCTTGGGGAGAAGAGTTGACGGGAGATGAGAGTGTTGACTGCAATGCAAAATAGCTGCGGGGCCGTTTCTGAACTTACCGATTCCCTAATGTATCCACCGCCTGAATATAGAAATAGCGGGCAGGGAGGACGACATTGGCTTTTAGCCCGGGGCCCCATATCTCGCTCTTCTCCCGGCTCAGTCGCCTCTCTTCGCCGGTCTCGGCAAGCGCTGGAACCGTCCCCAGAAAGAAGCAGTAAAGCAGCAAAATGCTAAACATTTACAAGTCGGACTCTCTAAATGGTCCACGGGTAAATGAAGAGGTAGAAGAGGCGACGGAACCAGGCGAGGCTTCTGCAGGGGCACGTTGGCGGGTCACAGCAGCAAACAGCTCCGCAGCCCGCAGCGTGTCGCCTGGGTCTCCCGCGTCCCAAGGAAAATCACAACCGGAGCCTTGGCACGTCCAGGAGAAGGATGCAAGTCGCGCTGCTGAAATGGGCAAGAACCGGGGTGCTCCTCTTTCTCGGGACAATGACAAACTTGTGCCGCTTCTGCCACTGGAGCATCTTTTGAGGGCGAATCCGTCTCAGATTGCAGCCAAGGTGCAGGGCGAGGGGATTGGCCCGTGTGTCCGGCCAGGCTGAGTAAGGCCCTCTCCAAGTGGATGGCGGGAGGGACACGCGTCCCGGCGCCCCGGGCTTCCTGGGATATGTAGTTCAAGACAAGACCAGCGGAAATCCTGCCAGGTTTCCCTTCTCTCACCTATTTCTGTACTTTTCGGTCACTGCTTTCGGGGAACTGATAAATACTACAGATGCTCGATAGAGGGGTACACGGATGCGGAAGCACAACTGAGAGTTTTGGGGGGAGTCACCGTATCCTCTGCACGTGCAGAAAGCAAGCATAAAACACGCTCAAAGGAAGGTGCTGTCAATGACATCCGACGACCCGTCGTGGGGCACCGCAGAACAGGACGCTATCCTCGCGCCCTCCGATGGGACGAGAGACGCCAGCCCCAGGGTAACCGGAGGGACGTTGCGGACAGCGCGCTAGAAGTTGTCATCCCGGTCGGGTGCCGGGTTCCGCCGCGGCCGCAGCGACCCGACCCGGTCAGAGAGGCCAGAGGTACCGCGGGTCGGTGGGCAGGGGCCGAGTGGCGGCCGGCTGTGCGCCATGCGCGCCCGGCTCCGTGCGGGTCACCCGGGCCTCTGCCGCCCGCCTCTCGGTGCGGCCACCGTCGCCTCTCGGAGCCCTGCGGCGTCCGGAAGGAGGGTACTGCATCGTCCCCCTGGGAAGGAGTAGGGTGGAAAGCTGGGACGCAAGGAGAGGAGGAGCACTCGGGACGAGGTCCTCTGACGAACAGAGCTCGACTGCAGGCGACCCCATGGGTACCAGTGGCCCCCTTTCGAGTGTCGGTCCCCACCCCACGCTCGGCAGGGTCCGGGAACCGGCGCGCAGTGGCCATCCCCTCAGCCCTGCGCCCGCACCCTGGGCAGGGCGGTCATCGGAGGAGTCGAGAGTGCGCCGCCCCGGGGGGCCTCTCGGTCACCTTGGGAGTCGGGCCCGGAGCTCTTGCTCTGCCTGCGTCGCTCTGGCCAGCTGCCCCAGACCGGGCCGAAGAGGCCGGGTCGGGCGCCAAGGCAGGGGTGTCTTTCCTATTTTCTTTACTGCAGCTGTCATTATTAATGAGGGCAACTCGTCCATTCCAAAGCACGAATGGAGGGGCGGCCCCCTTCTCCCGGGGCAGTAACTGCCCGCATCCCCTCGCCCGGGAGCCTTTGACTCCCGGAGCCCGCGTCCCGGTCCCCGGGCGGCTCTGACGCGGTCCCCTCCGGCCTCCGGCGCTCCCCCTCGCGGCCAAGCCGTCTTCCGGCTGCTGAGGGACCGAGCAGGGCGGGCGACAGGCCTCGCGGTCCTGGGCCGGTGCGCGGACTGGGGCGCCCGGCCTCGTCGCGGGTGGGGGGCGGGGCGCGGGTGGCCGCAGCCGGAGGCGGCGAGCAGGGGGCGCCGCGGGGCTCCTTCCTCTCGGCCCGGCCCGCACCGCCTCCGCGCACACGGCTCTGTCGGCGGGGACCGGCCTGCACGACTGTCGCCTCGGTCCTGCGGCCTCCGCGCCCGGCCGCGCCGTGAGCTTTGCAGAGAAGGGCGCTGGGAACCCTCCTGGCCTCCCCTGAGGGTGCACTTGCTGCGGGGGCGCCGGCGGAACCCCGGTATCCTTCTGTAGGCCCGCGGCCTCTACTCTGGGGAGGGGCCTGTCTGAGAAAGAGGAGGGGGCCGGAGGGGGCCGGGAGGACCTGGGTGGGAAGGGGAGAGACTAGACCCGCTGGGGGCTTAGCGCTCTGGTCTCTCCTTAGGGCGAGCGCCCTTCGACCCAACTGCCCTGGCGGCTCGGTTGCTTCCATGCAGAGTATAGATCATAGCATTTGTTATATGTGGAAGGCTTTACTGAAGATATTTTTAGGTATTTAGAAAAAAAAAATGTTTAGTTCTCTCATAAACTTCGTACGGAAGGATACAGACTTGAAATACAACCTAGTGGAGAAATAATTGACTTTACAAAGAGAACGTTATCCTGCAGACCGATTTGTTCCAATGACTTTTAACAATCGTTAATCCACCGGTGCATTTAAAGCTTGCCATTTTACAAAACTTGGCTTTGCACACAATAAACAATACATGATTTTATGAACAAGCCATTAAGTTGAGCCTTAGATCCTGCAATCATTCTGAGTAGTAAATCTTTAATAAGCAATACCTCACTTACCTGGGAGGGAACCTCAGTCAGTCAAAAAGAGGGTACAATGATGCCTCATGTTATGTAGGCACTTAATAAATATTGAGTGAGACTTCTACAAATGGTAGGCCCTGGGATACAATAGGAAAACCAGGCTTGTAGGAGGCAGGCATTCATCATATAAACCCACAAGCACAAGTGTAAGTGTAAAATCGCTCCCTGGTAAGATGTGTGCAAGAAACGTATAGGAAAATTTTTGGAGTGACCTGGCCTAGTTTGCTGTGCCAAGAAAGTTTCCCAGAAAATGATACTAGAGCTTGAAATATCTGAAAGATGAATGGGAGTTAACTAAGTAGAGGAGGGTGGCTAGGTAATGAACAATAATCACAGGGAAAGTGGGGTGAGGTGTGGCACCCAGCCAGACGGATCTTGGTGCCAGATGACGAGCTGGCCTTTTGTTTTAAGAGCAGAGGGTTTCAGGCAGGGGAGTTCCGTGTTCATATGTATTTAGCAAACTTTGTTTTCTAAATATTTTCTAATGTCTATGCACAGGTCAGTTTAAACTTGTCAACTCACAGGGATGGGATGGGGGTGGTGGGGTGGTGATAGAGCTAGGAGTGGGCATGGAATTGGGAATGGTTTATAAATACAGAGACAAGGCTGGGTGTTGCGGCTCATGCCTATAAACCCAGCACTTTGGGAGCCTGAGAAGGAGTATTGCTTGAGGCCAGAATTTGGAGACCAAGTTGGGCAACATAGTGTGAATGAGTCTACAAAAGATAACAAATTATCTGGGTATGATGGTGTGTATTTGTAGTCCCAGCTACTCAGAGGCTGATGTAGGCAAATAGCTTGAGTTAAGGAGTTCAAGTTTGCAGGGAGCTATGATCACACCACTGCACTCTAGCCTGGGCAAGAGAGTGACACCCTGTCTCTAAAGTAAAAAATATAGTAAAAATAAGTATAGAGGCAAAAGGAGATACAAGATATGACAAAACCCTGACAGCTGCAGGCTGTTAAATGAGATCTCTATAGCTCACGATTTCCTGAGGCTATAATTACAACATAATACAATAATTGATGTCAATAATGATTCCGTTATCCGTAATAAATTGTGCTTAGTACATTTTACTAAGAGAGCTGAGATGTCTGCAAAGTACTGAGGATACCATAACAGAAGCCCTCTTGGCCTTAGGAGCTTTCACTACAGTGGGGAGACAGATGTTAATCAGACAATATAGAAAGGAAGTAGGGGGTCATGGGATTTGGATAATTTTCGTTTTCTATGTAGTATTTTTTGGTACTTGGCATTTTTTCCCAGTAATTGTGTGTTTTACTTATATAATAAAAATCTGTGAATATTACACACATTTCCATTGAGAAATTTATATAATCAATGTTTCAAATGAGAAACTTTTGATACTTTGATTTTTAGTGACAATATATTTTGTTACGTTAATGATTCTAGCTTCCTTATGGTGAAACTGCCCCCAAAGAGATCATTCTTATTTAGTGAGCATTATTTAAAAGCAAAGAAACCAAAAGCACACAAAAAAAACAAAACCAGCTTGTTACACTTTTCATAAATTAAGTGCTACGTTTGTTCTTGTCTTCAGCTTCCAGGAAGCTCAGCCTTCAATGCAGTAATTTCCCTTTGCCTTTGCTTGTGATGAGAGTATTCTCCTCTATATGTTCCACATGAATGAACTTCATAAAATCCCTGTATACTGTCACACAGAGAGCTGGCCCTGAAGGCAAAATTCCATTCAGTTTGAGGAAGGAAACATGGCAAAGTGGAAGCTAAGTTTGGGGTGAGATTATGAAAAGTACAGAGCCTGGAACATTCCCGTCTCCCCTCACCAAACTAACTCCAGTAACTTTTGTGGGTCGTTCCTCACCATAACTATATTCTCTCGTTTCTCACTTAACCACCACCCAACCCCAACACCACAAAAACATACCTTTCTATCCACCACACTGGCTTTCAGAGAAAAGTGTGAAAATCACGGATAAGAAGTAGAAAATGCTACTTTAGGATTTCTGCTAAGAATCAGAGAAACTTTATCCTCCGAAAGACCAGAGTTGGTTTTCTAGAGCATTGGTCCTGAGCTTCCCTTTGCATCTTCCTCCAATGGCAACCACTGCACCACAAAATGAATCGGAAGGAGAAGACATCAATACTTCCTGTCTAGGGTCCCCTGCACCTGCTCTGAAGAAAGGGAAAACTTTCAAAGTGAAACCACTAGGTGCTCCACCTACGGTGGTGATGCTCCTACCTAAGCGATTTCCTGCAAACAACTACACACTCTGCACAAATTATTTAAAAAACCACCACCCAAGGGTTGGAACAGAGAGAAAGCATGCCTTAAAAGTACAGAAGATGGAACCTTACAGAGTATCTTTACATGCAGCTCTCTTTCCTTAAATTCTATTAAGAACACCCAGTACCTTTACTAGGTTCCTTTCACAGATCAGGCTAACACGGGGGTCTTGTGCGAATCATCTTCTGTTATTTCTTGCAGCCTCAGTCATAGATTTTTGTCCTTCACTATATTGTATGATGGTTGCAATATATTCATTTTTCTGTAACCATAGAAGTTATTTTCATTTCTCATTTTTTTAACTCGTAAAAGGCAAACTGAACAGCCAGGGTTGGTGGAATCTCTCAAGTGCTGCCCTTGTTGGAGCCTGGAGAAACCCAGGCAGTCTGCCCATGTATGGTGTTTTCCTGGCATCACCTGTGATAATTTGATTCATCAACGACTTCCTTTTGTATAACTCTTCAGCTTCTATGAATGCCCTCAGTTGTTATTTAAACTGTTCTGTTTTCTTTCCCACAGGTATTATTTTAGACTTGAAGTTTGATTTTTCCTGAGAGTGATCAGAAGTTACTGATAGCTTAATTAGATCTGATTTCTTTTTAGGTAATGAATCTTTTAAAAAATTAAATTGTATGTCTTTTGTTGGTTTAAATCTTTTACCATTATTTATCATGTATCCTTTATGCCTGCCTATATGTGTATGTTTTAAAAATAAACTCGCTAATGCATTATTTCTTAAACAGCTTTATTGACATGTAATTTATACACCATGTAATTCACCTGTTAAACTCTGCAATTGCATGGCGTTTAGTATATTCACAAAGTTGTGTATTTATTGCTGTAGTCAGTTATAAAATGTTCTTATTACTCCAAAAAGAAACCCCATCACCCCCAAGTCCCTAGCCCTAGGCAACCACTAATTTACTTTCTTTCTTTCTTTTTTTTTTTTTTTTTTACCTATTCCGGACATTTCACATAAATGGAGTCACACGTTATCTTGTTCTTTGTGGCTGGCTTCTTTCATGTAGTATAATGTTTTCAGGGTTCATCCACGTTGTAGCATATATCAGTACTTCATTTCCTTTTATTAACAAAGAATACTCCATTATATGGACCACATTTTATTAATACGATCAGTTGATGGACATGTAGCTTATTTCTACTTTTTGGCTGTTATGAATAGTGCTGCTGTCAACATGAGTGTGGACGTGGGTTTTCATTTCTCTTAGGTACGAGTGAGATTCCTAGGCCAAGTGGTAGCTCTATTTAAATATTTGAAGAATTGTTTTCCAAAGCAACTGGACCACTTTACATTTCCAATAGTAATGTATCAGGGTTCCAATTTCTCTACATTCTCGCCAATACTTGTTACTGTTTGATTATAGCCATTCTAGTATGTGTGAGCTGATATCTTATTGTGGTTTTGATTTGCATTTCCCTGATGGCTAATGATGCTGAACATCTTTTCATGCGGTGGTTCCTTAACCTTTTTGGAACCAGGGACTGGTTTTATGGAACACAATTTTCCCACAGACAGGAAGGGGGTTAGGGAGGGGAATGGGACTGGAGGTGGAGTGCAGGGGATGATGCTGCTAGGAACCAGTGGCCTGGTTCCTAAAAGGCCACCAACACTTCGTGGTCTTTGTCTGCGGGTTGAAGACTACAGTTTTCATGTGCTTATTGGCCATTTCTATGTTGCCTGTGGAAAAGTGACTATCCAGATTCTTTGCCCATTTTTTTAATTGGGTTATTTGTCTTTCTTACTATTCTAATACATTATTTAAACCAATTTTTAAAATGAGATAGATGGTCAGTGATCATGACTTGAGTCATTTAGTAGTTGTGAAACAAACATCCAGTGAAAGCATATGACTAATAAACCATACACTTTTAGTGCTTTTGTAGTATCTGCTGGGTTATTGATCATTCTTTTTCTTCTCTCTTTTCTTAGGAACCCATTTTGCAGCACTTAAGTTTTTACAGAATGCTGTAAACAATTGTCAAAGTTGTTTTTAAAAAAGCCAAAAAGAGTTGCAACTTCTTCCCAGTAACAGAAACTTTGACAGTGCGTTCAATGCCTAACATTGCTGAAACAGAAAGGTCACATGATTCTGGAAATGGTGAGCACAAATCTGAGAGAAAGTCTCCTGAAGAAAGTCTACAAGGTGCTGTAACGTCTTTCTGCCCAAGTGCCTCAGGAGCACCCTTAGGTCCCAAAGGAGATGGTCATTATCCGTGGAGTTGTCCGGTGACTCACACTCGGGAAAAAATTTATGCCATCTGTTCAGACTATGCCTTTCTCAACCAGGCAACCTCAATCTATAAAACTCCAAATCCGTCCCGCTCCTCTTGCCTCCCTGCTAGTACCTCTTTGTCTGCTGGAAATCATTCATCAAGGTACATTGGTATCCCAACCAGTACATCCGAAATCATCTATAATGAAGAAAATAGCTTGGAAAACTTATCCAACAGCCTCGGCAAGCTACCTCTTGCATGGGAAATTGATAAATCTGAATTTGATGGGGTGACCACGAATTTGAAACATAAATCAGGTAAGGAAGGAGCCCTGAAGTTTGTAAATAAAAACAATGAGAAAACAAACTATCTTGTTTAACCTTGGTGTTAACTGTATTTCCTTTGTATAATACTGAATAAGGATCATTGCTATCATCTTGTCTGTTATTGTAGTTTTAAAAAAAAAGTAACCTTGTACCTTTAGTTCCTTAATGCATTGCCATTGGAAACTTCAAGCATAAACTTTGTATTTTGAGAGTTTGAAAATCTGTTGTAAAATACAGGTATTATAGACAAGTATATGGTAGCTTAGAAAAGATCAATAACACGGCCAGAATAGCATACTGCTCTTTCATAGTTTTGAAGGAACAGGTAGTCTCATTTCCTGAATGAACATATAGTTTTCTTTTCTAGTATATAATATTGTAGCTTTCTTGATGCTGTTTAAATTTCTTTGAGCACCCAGCAAGGCCTCCATGTACCATGGAATAGGCTGTGTACTGTGTAATTTAAGAGGATGCTGTTCACCTAGGGAGCAGTGCACAACCTTCACAATTGCAATGGGATGGTCTCGTGGCATATGTATGCTTTTCATTTCTTTCTTTTGAACTCACTGTAATACAGGAATTTAATGAGGTAGGTACAATTATCTTCATTTTATAGGTGAAGAAATTGAGGCTCAAAAGGGACGAGTCTCTTACTTAATGTTGCACAGCTAGTAAGAGGTAGAACTAAGTTTTTATTTTACTTCTAGGCTTCTCTGATGATTTTGTAAATCCTCACGCTTTTTCTGGTTCATTTACAAAATCAATTCATTTCACTAAATGCTATATAAATTTATAATTCTCAAGGTTTTCACTTTATGCAGGAGGATTTCACTTTATGTGTATATTGATGAGTAATAAGTGCATGATTCTCTCTTTTTTTTTTGTAATGTCTTTGTCAGGTTTTGGAATGGGGCCATGCAAGTCTTCTAAGACATGTTGGGGGGTGTCTTCTTCTCCCTCTCTCTCTTTTTTTTTTTTTTTGTAGAGACAGAGTCTCACTCTATCGCCCTTAGTGGAGTGCTGTGGAGTCACAGCTCACAGCAACCTCCAACCCTGGGCTTAGGCGATCCTCTTGCCTCAGCCTCCCGAGTAGCTGGGACCACAGGTGCCCACCACAACACCCAGCTAATTTTTGATGCAGTTCGGCTGGGACTGGGTTTGAACCCGCCACCCTCAGTATATGGGGCCGGCGCCCTACTCGCTGAACCACAGGTGCCGCCCTTCTTCTCTTTTTTTATGAAGGTTTTCAGAGAGATTTAAAAATCTCTAGCTATAATTATAGAATTTTCTTGATTTTTATTAATTGACAAATTTTAGTTTGTCTATTTTATGTAGTTGTCAAATTTTCAGGTCTAAGTTGATGTTATTCCCCCGAAGTCTCTAGGGTCTTGAGTGATGATCCCTCCTTCATTCCTAATACTGGTAATTTAGTTTCTTTTTCTCTTGCTATAAGGGTTTAACAGTTTCATTTGTCTTTTCAAATAATTGACTTTTAACTTTGTTAATTTTCCCAACTGTTATTTCATTGATATCTGCTCTTTATTATTTCTGTCTACTTAACTTTGGGTTTACTCTTTATCATTTTCTGACTAAGTTTAGATCATCAGTTTGAGACTTTTCTATAATAAGCATATAATGCTCTAAATTGCTTTCTAATTACTACCTTAGCTCAAAATTTGATCTGCTTTATTTTTATTATTATTTCATTTGAAGTATTTTCTATTTTCTTTGTAATTTCCTCTTTGATACAAGCGTACTTAGATGTATGTTATTTAATTTATAGATATTTGGGCTTTTTCTAACTATTGATTTTGAATGTAATTCCATTCTGGGCAGAAGATGTGTGATCTCAGTGTTTTAAAATTTACCAAGACTTGTTTTATGACCCAGCATATGGTCTATCTTGGTGAGTGTACTGCATGCACTTGAAAAGAATGTGCATTTTGCGGTCACTGTATCTACAAGTATTAATTAGGGCAAAGTGTTCAAAAATGATCGCATCTTTTGTGTCTCTGCTTAATTTTTGTCTTATTCTAGCAATTGCTAAAGAGTGGTGTTAAAAATCAACTGCAAGGAGTTACCTTTTCTCTGTTTAATTTCTTTTTTAAAAACACATTAAAAAAATTTCAATGAAACTCACATAACGCGAAGTTTACTACCTTAGTATACAACTTAGTGACGTTAAATACATGTGTA
Organism: Arctocebus calabarensis; assembly: GCA_963573935.1. NCBI lineage: Eukaryota > Metazoa > Chordata > Mammalia > Primates > Lorisidae > Arctocebus > Arctocebus calabarensis. The sequence goes on along the minus strand of CAUYON010200416.1, from coordinate 21,583 downwards.
TTGTTGGACAACCACCACCATTATCCATTTGCAGGTGTCTTTTTATCTTGTAAAATCGAAACTCTACCCATTAGACAAGACCTTCTGGTTCCCTCTTCCTTCAGGGCCTCGCAACTCTCTTTCTACTTTCTGACTCGGACAATTTGACTATACGATGTACCTCGATACTATTATATAGTATTTGTCTTTTGTGCCAGGCTTATTTACAGCCACTACTTTTTTCTGCTGACTTTCTAAAATTTGCTTAGAAATCTTTACCCTCTCACTTTCAACCTATTTTTGTCTCTAGATCCAAGCTGAGCAAAGTGACATTAATCAATGGTAAGTTAGGGTATACCTTAAGATAACTAAAGAATGGAATTGGAATGTTCCTAACACAAAAAATGATAAATGCCTGAGTTAATGGATACCCAGTTATCCTGATTTGATTAATTTACATTTATATTTTGCCTGTATCAAAACATCACATGTATCCTTCAAAGATCCACAACTATTATATATTCATAATCACAAAAACATAAAAAATAGAGTCTCTTATAGATAGCATATCATTAGATCACTTTGTTTTTAATCTGTTCTGGCAATCTCTGGCTTTTGATTGGAGAGTTTAACCATTTAAACTGGTTTAAAGGATAGTTTTGCTGAATCTGGTGTGACTTTTTTTGACATTTAAAGTACTTACTGATTAGGAGGGACTTCTGCCAGTTTGCCATTTGTTTTCTATATTCCTTAAAGTTTTTTGGTCCTTCATTTCCTGCATTACTGTCTTCTTTTGTGTTCAGTTGATTTTTTTGTAGGGAAATGTTTTTATTTCCTCCTCATTTTCATTTTGTTTATATGTGTATGTTCTATAACTGTTTTATTTGTTGTGTCTATGGGGATTACAGTTAATGTTCTAATGTTGTAACACTCCAATCTGATTTTATAGTATCTAACTTCAATAACATACAGAAATTCTACTCCTTTCCAGCTTTATTTCTACCCCTTTTGGTTGTCAATGTCACACACAATATCAGAGTCACATTTTTATATATTGTGTGTCTCAAAATACAAACTAATAATTTTTTATGCATGAATCTCTTAAATAGTGTAGAAAACAAAAAAATGGAGTTACAAATCAAAGTTATAATGAGAAATAGAGTTGTAAACCAAAGTTAAAACACTAGCTTTTATAATTGCCTATGTATTTACATTTACCGAGATATATATTTCTTCATATGTCTTTGAGTTGCTGCCTAGTGCCCTTTAGTTTCAACCTGTGGGACTCCTTTTGAGGTCAGGTCTAGTAGGAAACTCCCTTAGTGTTTGTTTCTCTGGAAATGTCTTAATTTTTCTTTCACTTCTGAAAGATAGTTTTGCTGAATCTGGTTTGACTTTTTTTTTTAGCACTTTGGATCAGCCTGCTTACTTTTGGCCTTCAAACTTTCTGATGAGAAATCTATTTATATTCTTATTGAGGATCCCTTGTATGCGATGAGTTGCTTCTCTCTTGCTGCTTTCAAGATTCTGTCTTCATTTTGTCGTCATTATTTATTTTACAGCTTGATTATCAAGTTTCTTGGTGTGGGTCATCCTACTTGGAGTTTGTTGAGTTTCTTGGATGTTTGCATTCACTTCTTTCATCAGATTTGAGATGTTTTCAGCCATTATTTCTTTGGATAATCTTTCTACCCCTTTCTTTGTCTTCTTTTTCTGGAACTTTCACTTTGGATAGTGTCCACTGGTCCTTTAAGTCTGTTAACTTTTTTTGGATTTTTTCTATTTCTGTTCCCCAGACTCAATAATTCAGTTGTTCTGTCTTCAAGCTCACTAATTCTTTCTTCTGCTTGCTCAAATCTGCCTTGGAATCTCTCTAGTGAATTTTTCATTTCAGTTTTTGTATTTTTCAGCCTTCAAATTTCTTTCTAGCTTCTTTTTAGGTTTCCTATCTCTTTAATTGATATTTCCATTTTGTTCATACATACCTCTACCTTTAGTACTTTGAGCATCTTTAAGAGAATGGCTTTAAAAACTTTGCCTGCCCTGGGTGCAATGACTCACACCTGTAATGCCAGCACTCTGGGAAGCCAAGGCATCTGAATTGCTGGAGCTCAGGATTTTGAGATCAGCCTGAGCAAGAGTGAGACCAAGTCTCTACCGAAAAAATAGAAAAACTGAGGCAAGAGGATAGCTTGAGCCCAAGAGTTGAAGGTTGCTGTGAGCTATGATGATGCCCCAGAACTCTACCCAGGATGACAATATGAACTGTGGCTCAACAAGAACAAAAAAAGACCTTTAAAAATTAAAACAAACAAATGAACAAACAAACAAAAACTTTGTCCCGCAAGTCTGCTTTCTTAGACATGATTTCTGTTGGGTATTTTTTCCCCTTTCAGTGATCCATACTTTTTCTGTTTTTATTTTGTATGTCTTGTGATTTTTTTTTTATTTGTTAAAAACTAACTGTCAAATGTCATCTAGTAATGTAGTAACTCTGAAAATGAGATTTTCCTTTTCCCTAGAGTTTATTGATTTTGGGTTTTGTTTTTTTGGATCACTGTAGGCTGTGTTTGTGCCTAAAGTGTAAACCTAAGGGCTTTTCAGGTCCTTTTTAAGCCCAGGCTTTTCCTTGGATGTGCACAGTGACTTTTTGAACACTTTCCCTGTATATGTGGTTGCTTTTGAATGTACTTTACTTTAAATGTCTGGCTTCCAGAAAGGGAAAAAACAAAACAAAACATATTAATGAAGGAGAGGAAAACATGGAAAAAAAATCCAAAAACCCCAAACCCTAAAGGAGGCTGCTAGCCCTTTAAATCCCCTGGAAGTTGCTTCAGTTTGAGAGGAAGAGCCTTGCAACACTTGAAGAAGGAGTGTGACAATGGCTTCCAACCCTGTGTCTGTGTCTCCAAGATCAGAAGCAACAATCAGAATACTGATGTCCAGTTTTTGCAGGTCCTATCTGCCCAGCCTGTGTCCAGCAAGGTACCTGGAGCTATTCCAGAAAAATATTCGTGACTGCCCACCACTGGGCGGGGGGATGGGTAGCTGTTCTCTTGGTATAAGCCGAAATTGTCCAAAATTAACCACAATTTACTGTTCAGGGCTTCTCCAAAGTAACAATCCCTTGTATAGACTCCAGATTCCAAAATGGTTACATCAGATAGAGTCTGCCAATGCAATTGCTGTCTAGATGGGGAGACAGATTCCTGGTGCTTCCTAGATTCCATTCTGTTGATTTAAAAAAACGTCATTTGAAGCTCTGTTATGGTGTATACACACTTATGAGTTTTGTGCCTTCATGAATGGATCCTTTCATCATTGTGAAGTGTCCTTTGTTATACCTAGCAGTTTTTACTGTTTGACACTAGCTTGGCTGCCCCAGCTTTCTTTTGGTTAGTGTTTGCATGGTATATCTTTTCCCATCTATTTATTTTAGTTCTAGAATTTACACTTTTATGGCTTGTGTTTCTTTCTTTTTTTTTGAGACAGAGCCTCAATCTGTCACCCTGGATAGAGTGCTGTGGCATCACAGCTCACAGCAACCTCCAATTCCTGGACTCAAGCGAGTTTCCTGCCTCTGCCTCCCAAGTAGCTGCGACTACAGGTGCCTGCCACAACGCCCAGCCATTTTTTGGTTGCAGCCACCATTGTTGTTTGGCGGGCCGGACTGGATTCGAACCCGCCAGCTCAGGTGTACGTGGCTGGCGCCTTAGCCCGTTGAGCCACAGGCACTGAGCCATGGCTTGTGTTTCTTATCTGAGATTTTCTGTCTTCATTTATGACAAACACATTTGATCTGTCTCATAATGCGTAGTTATAATACCTACTTAAAATTTTTATCTGCAGATTTCAAAATCTGGTTCATCTCAGACTTGGCCTTATCTTTGTTCTTGAGAATGAGTTTTCAGTTTCCTCACATGTTCTATAGTTTTGCATTGTATCCGAGATAGTGGGACTGTTACAGTAATTCTGATATTGTCCTCCAAAGAATGTTAATTTTATTTTTTATTTTTTGGCAGGCAATTAATTTGTTTTAACTAAAACTTCAAATTCTGTCTCCTGTGGACAAGTTCAGTCTCAGCTCATTTCTTTTACCCGTAGCTGTGCTGCTTTCTGGGTCTGCCCTTTGCATGCATGGTTCAGCCCCAGGTTTGGCCAGAATTTGGACCTCTTCTTTCTGGATTCCCGTTTACCTGCAGTGAGGGTGATTACAAAGAATTCTGTTCTATTCTTCAAATAAGAAAGATAGTGGATTTTCTATTTTTCTACCCTCATACCTTTCTCTAGAAGCCAGTGTAGTAATATATATCTGCGTATTTTTGGTGTCGGGTTGTGTGAGCATGTGTGGGTAGGTGAAGAATGGAAGAAGAAATATGGTGATGATAAGGGGCAGTGGGCAGAGTTTGCTGGTATGATGTGGACGTGTCACGTGTTGCTTTTTTATGTTCTCATCTCAAACTTAGCTTCTGCTTTGACATAGCCTCATTCTCGGATATGAGATTTTGCCTGAGGAAGATCTCTTTGTGGCAGTGTGGGGATTTTATGAAGGATGCTCATTTGGAACATATGTGCTCATTTATCCCAGGGGGAAATCTTAAGATTCAATAAAAAGAAGAGAGAAGCTTATGTAATCCTCAGAGGAAAGTATAGGCCACTCTCTGGGCCTACTGAGGTCATGAATGTTGACGTTTCCTTAGGCTTAAAATTTTAAGAGGCTGGCTCAAAGGAGTAGGGCGCCGCCCCCATATGCCGGAGATGATGGGCTCAAACCCAGCCCCGGCCAAAAACTGCAAAAAAAAAAAAAAAAAAAAATTTAAGAGGCTAAGAAAACTACTTCGGGAATGAAGTCATTATTAGGCAGAGAAGACGTCTAAAAATGTTAGACACTCATTTTCTGTCTTCTAACTCTCTTAAGATTCATTTTACCAGTGAAGGAAATTGGCACAGTGGGGTTTTTCTTGTCTCCCAGTGGCTGTGTTCTCTGTACAGACAACAATTAAAAGGAAGGGGAAACATTGTTTCATGACTTTATCATTTTTCACTATTACAACATTTTATAAAAATTCCTTGTTTAATAATAGTTCCTGAGTTCAGCTGCTTTTAAATACCAAATGGTTTCATGGTAGAGTATCTTGAATGATTAAAATGAATGCTTTTCCATAGGCATATATGTGTCTTTTATAATTTGAGAAAAACTCAAGAAAATATTTCCCTTCAGTTCATTTTTATAACAGATTTTATTTGATTTAAAATAGAACATGTGTGGGCCAGACAAGGTGGCTCATGCCGATAATCCTGGCACTCTGAGAGGCTGACGCAGGTAGATTGCTTGAGCAAGAGTCAGACGCTGTCTATACTGAAAATAGAAAAACTAGCTGGGTGTTGTGTTGGGCATCTGTAGTCCCAGCTACTCGAGATGCTGAGGTAGGAGGATTGCTTTAGCCTATGAATAAACAGTGTAAAAATTAATGTAAATTGTTACTTTTACATTTGTCTCCTTTTTGTCCAGTTCCTTGTTCCTCCCTTCCCTAATAGGTAACCACAGTTGTCTTATTTGTCTTTTGGAGGATGTGTATATGTGTGTGTGTGTACACATGTGCATACGTACATGCACACAGAAAGGAGACTTTGTTTTCTGTTTTATTTCCTGGTGCTAAAGTTGCATTTTAATAATGTATGCATCATCCTTAATTCATTTTGTGGCCTCTGTAGGCCTGAAGATATTTTTAAACATCACATCGTCACATTGTTAGATCCAGAGCTTTTACTTTTTAAATAGAGTTGCAATAATGTGGTTTTATTGTTTTATAGAAAGGCTTCATTCTTTGCAAAGTGGTCTGGTGAAATATTTTGCTGTTGGTAATTTGATTTTCTAGATGTGGCTAAGTGACTAGCCCTGGAATTAAAATGTAAGAACTTGATAGGAAATAACGTTCATGCTTTAAAAATTTTATTTTTATTCTTTCTTTCACTTTAACATGGGAGACTATTTTTGTAAATACATGTGTTATTTTAATATGTTTGCAAATATCATTTTTAGAATTAGTGGCAGTTACTTAATTTGGTACATAGTTAATTTTTGTCATCGCAGTTTACTTCATCTTAAGCATTTTGCTTATTTTATACTCTTGTATTAGGCAATGCAAAGAAACAAATTTCCAAGAAAAAAACTTCAGATAAAAAAGGAAGATATCAGAGGGAGTGTCCTCAGCATTCTCCTCTTGAAGATATTAAGCAGAGGAAAGTATTAGACCTCAGGCGCTGGTAATGTTATATCAGTTTTTATATCTTAATTTTAAAAATACATATTTTGGGAATAATTCTGTTATTCACAAATTAATAAATTACATGTTTAACAATTTTTTAAAAATTGCTTCTAGGATTCCTAAATATTCACCATGTGTGTGCCACAAATGTTTGAAGCAGATTAATAATGCCAGTATTTCTCACAGTTGACTGATAATTAAAATCATCTGCGTGATTCCATATTTGTTAATGATTCTTATCTAGATTTAACAATTGCTAAAGTTTTGATATAGCTATATATGTAGTTTTTCTTTGCTGAAGAATTTTATAGTAAGTTACTGATGTTTATCATTTTTCACTACAAATTACTTGTTACTATGTGTCTAAAAAGTGACTTTTTTTCTGTGTAGCCATAATACTATTGTTGTACCTCATGCAGTTAATGACATTTCCTGAGTATCTAATTCCCAGACCAAATTCACCTTTCCCAGATTGTTCTGAAAATGTCTTCATGCCTAATTGTTGGAAGTGGTACCCAGCCATGACCTATATCTGTGTTTCCTTGTTGTGATGCAGCAGTCTCTCTTAATCTAGGACAGTCTCCACCCTACTCCCTCCTTCTTTTTTTAATTCTAGGAGATTTATTTATTTTAATCGACAAATGAAGTTGTAGAGATTGACTTACTAAAGAGACTTAGCCAGAGGTCTTGGAAAAGCCTCCATTTGGAGTTTTTTTTTTGCCTTATTGTTATCGAAATCATTCTTCTAAACTCAGTATTTCCTGTAAACTGGAAGTTGGAGATAAAGGCTTGATTTGATTCCAGTTAAACATTGAGGCGAGAATACTGGTTAAGTGATCCTGGGTACTCCATATCACTTCACATTAGAAGGTATCAGATTATCCAATGCTAGAGACTGACAATGTTAGAGTGATGACTGGATTAAGGTGGTGACGGCTGCCTTCCACATTGGCCAGGTATTTCTTTCCTCTCTGCTACCATCACGTAATCAGTGGGGTGACAGAGTGGCATCAGGTAGTATCCAGGCTCCCAACAAACTTTTACTTTATGGTTTTAGCCAAATCCACTGGCAACCCTTACCTGAATCTTTGTTGCAAAATAGTTATGTTTCAAAATTCTATCATTCCTTCTACTTTTATTACCTGGCCTCCCTCTAATACAAAGAACTTTCATTCATCAACTGGGGCTATTTGGTTACCTTAAAATACAGTTCCTATTCTAAGGAAAAGATGTGCAATTCCTAACTGCTTTTACATAGTATTTATCTCTGATTTTAGGTGTTAGTTTTTTTTTCAATGTTTAGCACTATTAGATTTTTATCTTGTATTTAATAAATATTAGACCATATACCATGGGCTTGAAATACAGAAATGAACAAAATATCGTCTTTATTTTCCCAAGGTTTAAAATCTGATTGAAGAGAGAGCACAAAGCAGAAAAGTATAAAATGTCTTAGGCAGTTTGTTGGCTGATGGATATGAATGAATAATCAACGATGAGAGGAGGAAATACCTCCCAAATGCTTTACTGAGGATTTAGATCTTAAGGGAGGAAAGATGAAGGGACAGAGGGGTAAAAAATCTTTGAACAGATTGTACAGAGTTCTCTAGCATATGGGTAATAAAAAGTAGAATATCTTGTCTGGAGTGAAGCGCAGAGAAGCTAAGAAACTTGCTTAATGCCACATGGCTAATAAGGAGGGGATCTTGGATTGAAACCAAAGAATCAGAATCCAGAGTCACTGCTATTCTTTTTTCTAAACACGTGTTACAATCAGGCTAAAGTTTTAGATTATTTTTTTCTTAAGGTAGAGACAAGCTGTTGAAGATTTTTTTTTTTTTTTTCAGTTTTTGGCCAGGGCTGGGTTTAACCCACCACCTCTGGTATATGAGGCCAGCGCCCTACTCCTTTGAGCCATAGGCGCCGCCCGTGTTGAAGATTTTTTAACAAAAGGGTATTTTACTTAGGAGTAATTAGTATTTAGGAGTAGTTAGTAAATAAGGTATATTGGAGAAGAGACTCTGAAGTCAAAAGTAGTAATTTAGTGTACTTCAATAAAGGCTTTTCTCATTTTTATTTCTTCTGTTTGTTTGTTTGTTTGTGTTGTTGAGACAGAGTCTCACTCTGTTGCCCTGGGTGGAGTGCAGTGGCATCATAGCTCACTTCAACCTCAACCGCCTGGGTTAGAGCAATCCTCTTGTCTCAGCTTCCTGAGTAGCTGAGACTGCAGGTTCCTGCCACAATACGCGGTAGTTTTTCTGTTTTCGGTGGAGACAGGGTCTCACTCTTGCTCAGGCTGGTCATGAACTGTTCAGCTCAGGTTATCCACTTGCCTCCGCCTCCCCACAGTGTTAGAATTACAGACATGAGCCACTGCACCCTGCCTTAAGCACAGTGGTTATGGAGTCAGCCACATGCATTGAGGCTGGTGGGTTCAAACCGGGCCTGGGCCAGCTAAACCACAATGACGCCTGCACCAAAAAGTAGCTGGGCGCTGTGGTGGGCGCCTCCATGCTACTTGGGAGGCTGAGGCAAGAAAATCGCTTAAGCCCAAGAGTTTGAGGTTGCTGTGAGCTATGATGCCATAGCTCTACAGAGGGTGACCTAGTGAGACTTTTATCTCAAAAGAAAAAAAAAAAAAGATTCATTTTGGCAATAAATATGCATAATTCTATTTTAATTAAAAAACATGTGAGACCACAAAGACTTGGACTAGGAAGGATACATGGGAGAAATGCTCTATTGGGAAAATATCACCAGGTCTACATACTTACTCCTCCAAGAGCATTACAACATTAAGGTTGGACTTGATATACCCATAGAAGATAGCAGAATGTTGGGAAAAGTTTTAACCTGGTCATGAGTAAGACCAGGAAACAAGTTTAGATTAATGAAAAAAATGAAAAAAATCTTAAGAAAAACCTCTCTTCCCCTCTTTGTTTCTCTTTTCTTTTCTTTACTACTTTAAGGCCAAACTTAGAGTTACAAGAAAAAAATATTCGTATGCATGTAATACCTACTTTGTAAATGCACATAAAGATAAATTTTATAACATAGAAAGTACTATATAGGATTGGATTTATAAATAATCTTAATGATTGAAGTCTAGCAAAAATGTTCACAGCAAAAAAAAAAAAAAAAAAAAGAAAGGTAATGGAATGAGTTCCTTGTGTTTCATCAGGATTAGCGCTATAGCATATGATTGCAGGGCTCATCGTCACTTGTCTACAAGATCGCTTAGGTTGAAGTTCACACTCATAGGTAAACAATAGCTTTCTTGTTCTCGCTAAAACAGTTATGAGTATTACCAATGAATTAGTTGCCACCTTGAAACTTGAGGGGATCAAATGTCAGTGGGGAAAAACTAGCTTTGGTGGGATGTATGGGGTTGACTCTCAGGGTCTATGATGCGGTTAAGATGGGAATGGGGAGATTTAAATATGACAGAGTAAAGGATTTTAAAAATTCTATTCCTTCCCTCAGACCCACGAAAACAACAGCAACATGAACAACAAAATGAAAAACAAGGAAAAATGCCATCTTCCCTATAACAAAGAAATAACAACATCCCAAACTATAGTCTCTAAAATATGTATACTAAATCTTGAGCATTCTGGAAAAACTGAGAAAATACTAAGAGTGACAAAGTACGAACAGGCCTCAAACTATACAGATTTCCTTAAAAGTTCATATAATGGTCCCGAAACCATCCCATGATCAGATGGAGGAAAGTGAGCAGTTGCATCAGTGAAGAAGCAGTGGAGTCCATTGTGGAGATCCAGTTTAGGATGTTGGAAATGCAGGGAGGAGCTGCAGGAGATTATGCAGCCACCAGCTGATTATCTTTCTATCTGACTTGCAGCTGAGGACATTGCTTCCAGTGGCTGTGGGAAGGTGGTAATGGTAAGAGTGGAACACAGGCTACCTGTATTTTGAGGTGTGAGAACACCACGGGGCTCTTGTATGTGAAAAACTGGGGCAAAACTCAAATCAATATCAGTCCTCCTCAAACTCTTCCAAAAGGTTGAGTAAGAGGGAACACTTCTGAACACATTTTTATGAGGTCAACTTTACCTGATACCAAAGCCGGACAGAGATACTAGAAGAAAAGAAAAATGTAGATTGATATCCCTAATGAATATTGGTGCAAAAATTCTTAAGAAAACACTAGCAAACTGAATTTATATTAAATTATCTGTACATTATAACTAAGTGAGATTTACCCTTGGAATGCAAGATGACTCAACATATAAAAATCAGTCAATGTAGAGGTGGGCATGGGCTCACACCTGTTTTGTCAGCAACTTGGGATCATTTTATATTACCACTAACAGTACAGAAGAGTTCCTATTTCAGCACATCCTCATCAACACTTGTCTTTGAGGTGAGAGGATCACTTGAAGGTAGGAGTTTGGGACCAACCTAGGCAACAGAGGAAGACTCTGTCTCTAAGAAAATAAAATAAAAGTTAAGCAGGTATGGTGACCTGCATCTGAAGTTCCAATTACTCTAGAGGCTGAAGCACAAGGATTGCTTGAGCCCAGGAATTTGAGGCTGAAGTGAGGTAGAATTGCACTATTGCACTGTAGCTTTGGTGACAGAGGGAGACTTTGTCTCTTAAAAAAAAAGTCAATGTAATGCACCATATTAATGGAATTAAGCACAGAAACCACATGATCAACTCAACTGATGCCAGAAAAAACATTTAACACAACTGGACATGCTTTCATGAAGTAAACATTCAACATACTAGGAAAAGAAGGAAACTGTCTCAATATAATTAAGTTCTTATATGAAAAATCCACAGGTAACATCATAATCAATGGTGAAAAATTGAAAACTTTTCCTCTAAGATTAGGAACAAAGCACAGATGCCCACTTTTGCTACTTCTATTCAAAATACAATGGGAAGGCCTACCCAGAGCAATTAGGCAAGATAAAGAAGTGAACGTTATCCAAATTGGAAGGGAAGAAATAAAGTGATCATGCAGATAAAATGATCTAGTGTGTGGACAATCCTAAGATTCCATAAAAAAACTGTTAGAACTAATAAATGAATTTGACAAAGTTACCAGATACAAAAATCAACACATGAAAAGCAGCTGAATTTCTGAACACTAACAATGAACAATCCAAAAAGGAAATTAAGGAAACAATCCCTGTTACAATAGCATAAAAAGAATACAAATACTTAGGAATAAACTTTACCAAGGATGCAAAAGACTTAAGCACTGAAAACCAAAGAACGTTGCTAAGGGAAATTAAAGACATAAATTAATGGAATGTCATCTTGTGTTCATGAATTGAAAGATTTGATATGGTTACAATGTCCATGCCACCCCAAAGTGATCTACAGATTCAGTGCAATACCCATGAGAATCACAATGACATTTTTTGTAGAAATAGAAAAAAAATCCTAAAATTCATATGGAATCTCAGGGAACCCTGAATAAACAAAATAATCTTGGAAAAGTAGAATAGAGTTGGATGGAGGCATCACATTTATCTGATTTCAAACATATTATAAAGCTACAGTAATATACTGGGGCAGGGAATAAAGACAGATATACAGACCAATGAAACAAAGCAGAAAGCCCAGAAATAATCACTCATTATTCCCCTGATTATTAATGAATAATAATCACTTATTATTCATTTTATTATATAATTATATAATAATATAATGAATAATAAGTTCATATATATTTTATTATGTAATTATATAATAATTATTCTCATTATTATTATGGTCACATGATGTTCAACAAAGGTGCTAAGATCACACAGTGGGGGAAGGACAATCTCTAACAAATGGACAAATGGTATTGAGAAAAGTGGCTATCCACATGAAAAAGATGAAGCTGAACACTTAACTTTATACCCTGCATAAAAATTAATTCAAAATGGTTACAGGCCTAAATGTAAGACCTAAAACTACGAAAGTCTTAGAAGAAAACAGGAGAAAATCTTTTTAATGTTGGGCTTGGCAATGATTTTTTGGATATGACACCAAAAACACAGGCAACAAGAGCAAAAATAGACAAATGGGACTTTTTTCAAACTCAATTTCCATGTATCAAAGGACAGAAGCCACAGAGTGAAAAGGCAACATATAGAATAGGAGAAAATATTTGTAAATTATGTATCTGATAAATATGTAATGAATTGCTACAACTCAAGAACAAAAAAGTCAGATTAAGGATTTGGAAAAGCATCTCTCCTAAGAGGATAAGCAAATGGCCAAGGAGCATATGAAAAGATGCTCAACGTCACACTAAGCATTAGAGAAATGCAAATCTGAACAACTAGGAGATACTACCTCATATCTATGGCTACTGTAAAAAAACCAAGCAAAATAAAACAACTTAGAAAATAACAAGCATTGATGAGGATGTGCTGAAATTGGAACTCTTCTGTACTGTTGGTGGAAATATAAAATGATGCAGTCTTTCTGGAAAATAGTATGTAGATTCCTCAAAATTTAAAAATAGAATTACTATATGATCCTGCAATCGCACTTCTGGGTACATTGCCAAAAAGAATTGAAAGTGGGACCTTGGAGAGATAACTGCACTTCCGTGTTTATTGCAGCATTATTCACAATGGGCAAGAGGTGGAAGCAAACCAAGTGTCCATAAGTGGATGAGCAGATAAAGACGATGTGGTACAGAGTGTATGTATGTATAATGGACTATTAATCAGCTTTAAAAATGAAGGTAATCCTGTCACATGCTAAAACATGGATGAACCTTGAGGACACTATTCTAAGCTAAATAAACCAGTCTCGAAAAGACAAATACTGCTTAATTCCACCTACGTGAGAAATACAAAGTTGGCAAAGTCATAGAAATGGAAAGTAGAATGGGGGTTGCCAGGGAGGGCGGGGAGAAGGGAAAGGTGAGTTGTTGAGTGAGCACAGAAGTTTGGTTTTGCAAAATGAAGTCTTAAGAGTTCTGTTGCACAACAATGTGAATATGGCAACACTACTGAACTGTACACTGAAGTGTTAACATGATAATTTGATGTTACTTTTTTACCACAATTAAAGAACAAAACAAATCTGAGTAAAGACTCAACAGATGTGACAATGGGTCTTGAAGGTTCTTCAGTTGAAGAACTTAGTATATCATGTTAAGCGATCATTATCAGCTTTTGCATCTCGTGTCTTCAGGATCATAATTCAGGGTTTAGATTCAGGGGTCTTTGTTGATTTGCATATGCATCAATATGCATATTATATGTACACATACAAATGCATATACATATATATACATGTATATGACTTTTCTTCTTGTAATTAATTTCTCAGATAAGACCGAATTTGGGCCTACACATCACTAAGGTCTTGTTTCTTCATTTCTTTTCAGCCTCTCATTAGCTCCTTCATTAAATCAGTTAAAAAGAATTTCAAAGCCAACCTATTTTTTTCCTTAAAATTGACTAGTCTGTTTCTTTTATGTTCTGTTCATATTAGCTTCAGATGTTTCTCCTGAATCATGACTATTTGGTAAATTGTCTAGATTACTTAGTGTAACTGAATTGTGCCATGAAAGGGTTGTGTGTTTCACTTTTAAAATCCTCTGTAACTGTCTTTCTTGACACTGCCTACAGGGGTGGCAGCCACCTCCTGTTCAGCATCATGTCCACCCCCAGACCCCGTGTGAAGCCCGAGATCATTAGAAAGAGGACCACGAGGCTCATCCGGCACCAGTCAGACCCCTATATCAAAACTCAGCGTACCTGGCAGAAATCCAGAGGTACTGACAATGGGGTTTGGAGAAGATTCACTGGCCCGCAGATCTTGATGCCCAACACTGGATATGGGAGCAACAAGAAAACAAAGCTCACGCTGCCTATGGTTTCTAGAAGTTCCTCATCCACAACGTCAAGGTGCTGGAAGTGCTGCTCATGTGCAACCAACAAATCACCCTGTAAAGAGAGAGCTCCGAGGGTTTCCTCCAAGAACCACAAAGTCATTGAGGAAGGAGCAGACCAGCTGGCCAAAGAGTCACCAATCCCCATGCCAGGCCATGCAGCGAAGAAAATAAATAGGCAGCTCATGTGTACATCTTATTTGTGTTTAAATAAAACCATAAAAACGGCCAAAAATTAAAAATCCTTAGTGACAATAGAACCACTGCTTCTTGGCTTTTTGCTGAGGGTCTTTAGATAGACATCGGGGATGCTAAATGATGCTTTTTAGTTTGCATTGAAGACTCTGTCTGGGAAGCTGATGCGTGGATGGCAATGCTCTGCTTCCCCAGTGTTTCTGATGTGGCACATAATCATGTGTGAAGCTCACATAGGCGTCTAAACCAAAATTTTAACATGTGACGTCTAAATTTATGTATCATTAAATTTTTTTTCATTGGTTTGAGTAACATCCACTTTAACTGGTAGTTCATAATACTTAGTCATCTTTATTAAAATGGATGATTTATTGTGACATGAAAATATTGAATTCATTGAATTGAATGAATCTTTTACTTTAATTTAGGTGATAGAAGTTTTCATCATCATAACACTTTTAATTACTGGGAGCTTTATATTTCTAGTATGAATATTTTGTATCATTTAAGTGAAGAAAACAGTCTTTTTTTCCCCCCAGGTACTGCATAAGTCGGCCACAATATAAGACTTCCTGTGGTATCTCCTCGTTAATTTCATGTTGGAATTTCTTATATAGCACAATGGGAGCTGGAAAGTAAGTATGCCAGTTTATCGGTGTCTCCAAACTACAAATTCACAAGTAATTTGGTCTTCCTTTATCTATAATGGGAGATTTCTAAGAATAGATATTTTTATAAATTAAAAACGGCTGTATATTAGTATAAAAATTTTAGCTTAAGATATATATGTATGTTTTCAATGAAATGAAAATGAAAACTATTACTAAAATTGTTTGCAGATTACACATATTAGCATTGAGATAGGTTCTATTGCCATTTGATTGGAATTGTAAAATGAAAGACAATGTTTCTTTTGTAGCCTTCCACCTATTACTCAAGAAGAAGCTTTACATATTTTGGGCTTTCAACCTCCATTTGAAGATATTAGGTTTGGTCCTTTCACTGGAAATACAACACTTATGAGGTATGGAGACCCACTTAGAGGCGACACCGTATTTTTAGTTCTGCAAAGCAACATTGCAGATGTGTGTTGGTAGTGAACTTGTGTCCAGCTGCTGGGCCTTCACCTCTACTGGCTGTGCCCCACTCGGCTATGAATTTCTTTAGAATTAGAACGATACCATCTTTGTTATCAAACTGTTGCTGTGAACAAATCTTCTTGTTATTTTCAGATGGTTTAGACAAATTAATGATCACTTCCATGTGAAAGGATGCTCTTATGTTCTGTATAAGCCTCATGGGAAGAACAAAACAGCTGGGGAAACTGGTAAGTGAACTTAGAAGATTCGCACACACGTACACGTGCACATTCGTGCTCTAGGGTCCCTTGTCTATTTTGATTCCTGGGACTATGTAAAACTTCAGCAAAGACTGTTACTTTCATATCGCTTTATCCAGGGGGGAAATTATAACAGTAATCTGTAGGGCAGATTACATTATACCAATATAATACCAATATACAGTTTAATATTTTTACTTCTTCTAATCTTTACACAGAGAACTTTTAGAACTTTAAGGCATGTTGTAAACACTACTCTAACACATTGTATTGTTTGGGTCCATGGGCTGCGTGTGTGCTGATAAAACTCTTTGAGGAAGCAGCATGGAATTTTCAGTTTCTCTTCCTAAAAGAGAACATAAGGATTTGAAAATATTTGGTGTTAGAACTGCACAATAAAATATAACAACAGGACAATAAACTGTGGAAGTGACAAAGTTGTATTATTAAAAGTCTTTGTTATAACAGAGATATTAATGGAGTTGATCTCAAGGTTTATAGTTATGTGCTAATTAAATAATTAAATTAACAATTTCCATCTTAAAAATTGTTACAATCATCTTTTGACTTTCACAGATCAAAAAATTGTGACTTCCACCACATTTACACCAATCATTCTGATGTTTATTAAAACAGTAAGGGAAGACTTTATTCAAACTTGCAAAATGGGCATTGTAATAGAAATGAAAGATCAGGCTCAACTCTGAAAACAACAAAGGCAGCTTGGAATTTATAGGCAAGGATCAGAGTAGGGGTGGGAGGTCAGTGGGTGGAAAATTCCTAAGAGGAGAAATCTGGGTAAGAGGATTCTTGTTAACTGCCCTGATCGGCTTCCTGCTAAGGGCAGGCTAAGGGCTCAGACATCCCTGAAGAGCAGGGATGAGAAACTTGATCGGATATGAAGGGATGTATTCATAGAGAGGGAGTATTCTCTCTAAACTGACTTTGGATTCTTGCTAAAACTGGATACATTAGCGTAAGGTCAAGGCCCAGTCAGGAATAGGCCTTGAGGACTGGTCATAGAGAATCTTTATGAGCAGAGGGTAGGTATGTGGTTTACCAAGGTCAAGGACTTGACTGAAGGACTAAACATAGAGTAGGACATATTTCTGTTGCCTTGTATTCGGTATATTAAGCTAGTTGCGGTCAGGCAGAGGTGGAGATTATGTGGTGGTTTTACACATGCTGGTTTTGTGACCTTGAACAAAATGAGCCCCATTGTGGATCTTTCATTCTTCTACTATATTTGTACTCACTGTATAAGGTCAGTGTGAATATAAAGAAGATGTATTTGTAATACACCTAACATCTTGGATTACACAGATTTTAAGGGCTAAGTGCTGACTGAATTCTGTACATTCGCATGGGGCCTATCTGCCCCTCTGGAAAAGGCAGCTTTAAGTGGCATGTTGTTATTTTTTTTGTTGTTTCGAGTGAGAATGTTGACATAGCATTCTTAGTAATTGATCAGGCAATGAAAAATTAACGTAGGATTTTTTTTTTGGTTGCTAATTTTTAACACATCTGTGTCTAGTTTGATTTTTATACTCTCTTGAGTTTGAGGTTTTTCAAATTTTCAATTATATTTTTTATTTTAAAATACCTGGTTCTTTTTCAGATATGCTTGTATTTCTTAAAAAGTCTCTTATTCCTTAATCATGTTTTTAAATCCCCCCTTTTTCAATGTATCAACCATTTATTTTGTGTGTTTGATTCAATAACTGAAATTTGTATGTATCTGATTCTGACCTACTCTTGTTTCTTCTGGATTTCATTTGAGGCATCTTATTTCCTTGTGGTGATTCGGGGGTCAAACCCAAGTCTCTCTGATTTCACATCTCAAACTTCATACTCTGCTCTTCTCTTGGGCTTGGCTTGGCTTATTTCAGCAGTCCTTGTGCACTTTAGAGCTGTTATGTGGTTAACCTTTCTTGCAGTTAACATATATCATTTTCAGCAACAAAATTGTATAACAATGGAAGCATTACTAAACTCCTTTTTCTCCCCCAAATGCTTTCTCTTCTTAGTACAATGTTTTTGGTCATTTCTTCTTCTTCTTTTTTTTTTTTTTAGGTTATTACTTGTTTTTCTTTTTTGAAAGCATCTACCAAGATGAATGTTCCTGGCTTCAGTGTTACTGGAATGTTAGCCTCAATTCTGTGGGTTTGGGGACCTTTTATAAGGTCCTTTCTTTCTTTTGTAAAAGAAAATGCATAACTCAGCAACTCAGCTTTATCTTTTATAGTTCTTTTATGTCTGCTCCACAAGATATGCCAATTCTTTTTCAGGTCTAAAAGATTTTCACAGTCATTCTCAAGTTGTTGGAAAGTATAGTAATGATTTTGTAGGGGAGAAAAAGTAATATCCTTTTACTTACTCATTGCAAAATGTATGGCTAAGAACTCTGTAACAAAAGCTAAGAGACACACAATAACTAAGAAAATACCCTGAAGGCTATGTTAAACAGTTTGATGAAAATATTTCAGAATGTGTATGAAACCAGCACATTGTACCCTTTGATTGCACTAATGTACGCAGCTATGATTTAATAAAAAAAAAAAGAATGAAGAAAAAGATAAGAGAAAAACATACATATTTATTTAATATACGTTTTTAATATATAAGTATTTAATAGAAGATCCAAAGACACAGGGAAAGCTGTGCATTTTTATGAATAATCATGCTGAACTATGATTGGAGAACACAAGGTGTAATCTAATGGTAACAGACTGAGAGGGACTTTATCAAGGCCTCAGATTCTTTTTGGCATCCCTGTGTGACATTTCCTTCATTATTTAAAAAAAATTTGTTTTTAAATTTCAGACTATTAGAGGACTCGCATTTTGTTTAGATATTTTATTTTGTACAGATTGAGTCTAGTCATTCACGTAAGTGTGCCCCTCACCCAGACAGTGTGCACTGTCGCCATTGGGTGTGAATTTACTCCACCTCACCTTGCCTTTCCCTGCTAATTTTCAGTGAAATTTACTTCCATGGGTGCCCTTCAGTGTTGATCAGTTAGTCCCAATTTAGTATTGAGTACATGTGCTTGTTTCTCTATTCTTGTGAGGGTCTTACTTAGAACAGTTCCCTCCACATTGTCCAAAAAGATACTAGCTTGCCATTTTTTCTGGCTGAGTAGTATTCGAAAGTATTTGCAGACCACATTTTATAAATCCATTTATATATTCGTAGGCATGGGTTGTTTCCACATCTTTGCAATTGTGGATTGTTCTGCTTTAAACATTTGAGTGCACATGTGTGATATTTCTTATGTCTGGGTCTAGGGCAGGGCATCTGTCACATGAAGGTCTTCAGGGGAAAAGGGAAGGAGAGGGACAGAGAATGACCTTGGTAGGTTTCAGGGCCTGCTTCAGGGAAGAAGGAGTTAGAAGAATCCTAGTTTCTATGGCCCACTTCACAGGGAAAGGGCATGGATGAAGGTCAGAGAGACCTTCCTGCTTCCGTTTATTTTATTTTCCCTCAGCTTGAAAGACTCAGTATACCAAGATATCATTTTTGGGGGTATGCTGTTTAGATCTCCATCAATTCTATTAATTACAAATCTTACATAATTTATACCAATGACATTTGTCTTGGCATAGAGCAGTAGGTGGCAAACAGTTTTTTATAAACTCAGGTAGGAAATATTCTTAGCTTTGTGAGATACATGGTTCTGGGATAGTCACAACTATGCCATGGATCTTGAAGGCCACCGTAGGTAATAAGTAAACAAGGAAAACTTTGTTGAAGAATTTAAAGTTTGAATATTATGTAATGTTTACATGTCACAAAATATTATTTCTTTTGATTCTTAATGAAGTGAAACCATTTTAGCTCATTATCCCAATTCTAGCACCAGCTGTAGGCTCAAGGCTAGATTTGCCTGTGACTGGGAGTTTACCAATCCCTGACCTAGAGAAGGAAGGCCCAATTCCCCAGCTTGGTGCCTGAGAGCCTGGCTCCAGAGAACCCCCACCAGCCCAGGGTGGGCTCTTCTTCATGCAGCCCGGGCTGCCTGGGCCTGTGTGCCCCTGCTCAAGGGTGGCCTGCTGTGCAGTGTGTGAGGTGCAGGATTGATCTCCCTGGGACAGTCCCGTTTATCTTTCCACTCGGACTTAAATTGAACGAAGACTTTTTCTTCTGCTTGCCAGACAGGATTAAATCCCTCCTGCTGGGTTATCAGAGCGCCATGCGTGTGGCAGGCAGAATTTTCCATTCTCTGCCAGGTCCCTTCTGCCGGGCTATCACAGCACCATGTGTGGTGGGCAGAGCTTTCCTTTCTCTGCCAGGTAATTCTTAGTACACCAGATGGTTTCTTCCAGAAAAGAACTCAGCTACCTTCCTTGAGGACAGAGGCCAGGTTCTTATTCATTTGTTTATCACAATGCCTGATGGTTAGGTGCTCAGTGGAGTTGATTTTTAATTTAATGAATCCTAGGTGGAGAAAATGAGGCAGGAGGAATTCAGGAGATTGGGGTTAAGAAAACTCTAGAAGAGCATTTTGTTGTTTTCTACCCCCAAACCAGCACTCTTCCTTTGGAAATGCCTCTCTCTCTCCATGGAAAGGAAAATGTTGACTTTTCCCCTCTCTTTAGCTTATGTTCTTTTCTGGCTCGCCTGCTTCCTCCCCCCCACACTTCCTCACTTACTCATCCAGGCCTGGTTTTAAATTGCACTCATTTGAGTCCTGGGGCTTCTAGGGAGGAGCCTCATGGTCCGATGGGAGAGAGTGGTGGGCAGGTAGATTCCCTACCTCTTTTTTGGCAATAACTGCTCTGCTTTGACTATTTTATGGACTAGTTTGCCATGTAGATTTTCTTTGCAGAAGGAAGTCCATGCCAAAAAAGTTTGAAAATTATTGATCTAAATTAGAGGTTCAAACTACCATCCAGGAGCCAGGGGTCTGTTTTGTAAATAAAGTTTTATTCAAACATAGCAGTAATACGCTATGCTTACTTATTGCTGTGGCTGTTTTCATGCTGCAGTGGCAGAGCTGAGTAGTTTGAGCAGTGCTTCTGACCCACAGCCTAAATACTCACTTTCTGGCCCTTTAGGAAAAAATTTGCTGATTCATAATCTAAATCAGACAGAAGGCTTTTATGTACCCTGAAGGAAGGAGAAAAAGATTCCTGAGTAACATAAGCCCACAAACATTATGATGAAATATATTATAAATATATATTATGATATATATAACTTATAAAAATTATATGATATAGTCATATATTATATCATTAACCTGTAACACATTATTTCACAGAAGAAAAATCACCTCACGATTTTTAGAAAACTTGGGCAGAGTATTTGTAACAGACAAAACGATGTGAATATTAATGAGAACAGACTTTCTTATGTATCTCATTTGTCTCTGGAATCCTAAATATATTCTAGGATATTAAATTACTATTCATAGTCAAACTAAAGAAGTTTTCTATTACCTCTGATTTAAGAAAGGAGGAAAGTGCAATATCTCATGATTTACAGCAAAAAGTTACCTATAATAAAAGTCCTCTTAGTAAAAGTTCCAGTTGTTTGGATAACTTTTTATTTGGCATTTTCACAATTTTAAAAAGATTTTTCAAGAATTTTTTTTAAAAAACCAATCATGTTTAAAAACATCTTTTATAATTATTGAACTTAGAAGGAGTCTAAATTCACACATTTACATTTGTTTGCTGTCCTAAATCTTATCTGCAACCAAATTCAATTATGAAAATGAAGTACAGTTTTTTTGAATTTTAGCTCTCAAAACTCTTCATTTAGAGCTGCCCTAGGGGTGTCAGTTTTTTTTTTTTTTATAATTTTATTGAATCATAATTCTGTACATTGGTGCAATCATAGGGCACGATTCATATACATTCAGAAATGTTTTGATGGTACTGTTACAGATAGCCTTCATGGCATTTTCTTGATCACTATATAAA